>PVKA01007098.1:0-79579 GCA_004027165.1 Ctenomys sociabilis
ACCACATGATCATCTCAATTGATGCAGAGAAAGCCTTTGACAAAGTCCAACACTCATTCATGTTCAAGGTCCTACAGAAAATTGGAATAGATGGACTCTATCTTAGCTTGATAAAAGCCATCTATGACAACCCAAAAGCTCATATAATCCTAAATGGGGAAAAACTGAAATCTTTTACTCTTAAATCAGGTACAAGACATGGATTTCTTCTTATTCTCCCCACCTTGTTTCTTTGAGTTGCCTACCTAGTGGCATGTCTTTATTGATTTACAGGAGCAAATGTGAGCTCTCCCCAAGTCTCAGTTCTATAGAAATGCTTCATTCTGAGCTGGGCCCAAGAGGATAGCCTCATGGAAAAGAAGCCCTTACAGGGTGAAGCAGCTTTCATACTTATAGTTCTTGACTACTTAAAAAGTGAGCAACACACAAGTTTGAACAATACATTATATAATGGAACATTTCTCAAGTACTCAAAAGAAATAAGAAGTGCTTTGGGCATATTAATTCATTTTACATATTAATGGATGTAGTAGACAAAGCTAACATTGTATACTTTAAAAAGTATGTGAACCCATGAAATTCTCCTATTTGCCACACGACGTTTAAGTCACTTTATTAGGCCTCAGCTCACTCATCTTTGACATAAGGAATAAAAATGAAGGATGTCCCACACGATTTACCCAAGGACCTAATGGGATACTTCTTGTCAAAAGCATAGTATAGTGCATTAAACATAATAAACACAGAGATTGCCATAATACGTCTAGCCAGTACAAACCATATTATATGTAGAGGGCTGAATTTAGAATTTTGGGACATGGATTATAGCTACTTAATTATTCATGTGAATTCAAAAATATTTAACAATTACAGCTCAATTTCTAGAGAGGGTCTTAATCAAAAATTGTAGTTGGCACTAATTCCTTACGGGAGATTGCTAAAGCCTCTGTCTTATAGCTTTGTATATAATCCTCCAGGCTGTTTTGAAAACTTATGATATAATTAATAGGGCATTACTTAATTTGGCAGACATGTATGAGAATTACACTGATGTCTAAAAGAAATTACAATGTAACTATTTTTATTCATGCCTGATGGACTAACTTTGAGCTCTCCAGTTGACCTTAAAGTTCACTTTGGAGTTTTAAAAATTATTTCTGCAGTAAAAGCTTTTTGACACTTAAGCATTCCAGCAAATATTTTAGCCATTTTTTTAATCTTATTTGACCAAAACTGTTAACAACCACCAAAATTTTGCCAGCTGCAGACTGGGGTTATGAATGGAGAGAACTGGATTGTAGGTGACTCTCTGCAGATCCATTAATGTAAAGGAGTCCTATGAACAGCTCAAATGCCAAAGAGGACAAAACAAAGCAATTTCTAGTCTGACTAGAGAGAGAGGGTCAATAGGCTATATGAGTCAAGAAGTAGCTGGGTCTCTAAGGGACGGGGCAGTGTCAAACTTAGTGATCTATTTCCTGCCACGTCTCTAGAGGCTGTGGGTAAAGACTTGAATGCAAATCCTGGGAGAAAAGGAAGACAAGCACCAAAAAGAACAGGTTCTTGAGACACAGTCCAGCATGGGCTCAAGGAGAAGTCTGATGCAGGGCAAGAAGGAAAGGTGCAAGGAGCAGCCTGTGGATGACTTTTGTGAGCCATACGGCAGAGCCATGTATGGCTAAAGCAGTTGAGTAGTATGAAAAAAATCCCACTAAGCTGAGAAGAAACAAACTAATGAAAATAACAACAGCAGAAGTGGAATTTAACATTAGAGCAGGGTTTTTCTACAATCCCAAGATTTTACAAGTGGTACTTGTGTTTTATCTCTATGGTTGCTTTTTGGTTGAAATGAGCTCGATTGTATACACAGTCTAGTTCAGTTTCAGATAAATAGCACATGTGGAGTTGGGGTGATAGCTCAAGTATAAGGTCCTGAATTCAATTTTCAATTCCCAGTACTAAAACAGAACAGAGCAAAAAAAAAAAATAAATAAAATAAAGCAAACAACCCTCCAATAAAGAGAAATTGTGCAGTATTATAACTATCATTATTGCTAAGGCTACTGGATCTAACTACTATTATAGATTTAGAAATTGTGGACCCTACATAGTTGGTGAATTTCTATCAATCTACTTGTTGTTCTGTGACAAACGAGCCACTTCAGCAGAATCATGTCAACCAGCAGTGGCCTACTGCATGTTAGAGTATCATTAGTTACAACTTGACAGGTTTTGCAGGAACCCCCTATCTTAAACATAATGAGTCATACAAATTCCTTGAAACAATGAAAAACTCTATGCCACATTGCAATGCCGTGACTTCATGGAAGTTAAGGATTGTACTCTTCTGAACTTTACACACATGTGAATATTTCATACAAATCAAAAGACGAATTTCTTATCTTAGATGTATTTTAACCAGCAAAGAAAATCAGACACAATGGGACCATTCTTCTGTGGGAGGTCTGAACACAACCATTGTACATTTGGAAACTGTGTTTAATGAAACATTTCTTCTGACAAGTTACAGCAGTGCCTTCTACTTTATAATTCAGAATGAATATTTAGTAATAGGAACTAAGAAAAGACCAAGAACACCAACTAGCAGTTTTCAAATGTCATAGAAAAGAATCGACTTATCTACCAATTCCCTATTGATCTATAGATAACTATAAGAAAATGGGTTAAAATTTAAGCAAAGGATAGAAAATGGGTTAAATTTAACCCAAGGGTTCAAATTTAAGTCAAGATTAGTATCAGACGTAAACATTTCCTAACTTGTGAGTATAAACGTCAGGGCTGATTTCATGAGGAATTTTTGGAAATACTCATCTCTGGTATGCACTCCATAACTAGTAGGTAACATTCTACTATCTTGTTTTTGCTTTGTGTAATACAGAGATGAAGCTGGGCTCATCAACCAAACTCTGTCGGAAGTGAGCAGGGTGAGACAGTGGGTGGAAAGGTCCTCTTGTCTGAGTGCACTATTTAGTTTCTGCCCGAAAGTTGGTAATGTGATTAAATGCGGTGGAGTGCCAGGTCCTCCAAGTCTGGGCTGGAGTTCTTATGCCAGCTTCTTCCCAGAGTTTTCCCTCCTAACTGGCCACACTTCTCCTGGTTGGCCCTTGAAATCTTGTACTTTTCTAACTTCTATTCTGAAGAGGAGGTTGGCCTTCTGATGGTGTCTGCCATCTCCACCCTCACTTGTACCTGGGATGTTCCCAGGAGAGCTGCTACCCCCACGGGCGGTCGACAGTGAGTAATAAATATCTCCCATTTAGGTTTCCCTTCTGTGTTCAGAAGCTGAACACATAGGCTCTGGAGCTTTTTTTACTTTCAATTATTTGAAAATGCCTCCTAGAGTAGGTCAAATCTGGCAATTGGTTCCCTGCCTTATGCCCTGTGGTACCCAGCTATTCCTTTAGATGGAGATACATGATGGGTTTCAGTAACACATAGCTTTCTTCTACTACTTCCTAATACATCTCCAGCTCTTATATTTTATCTTAAGAACACAGCTAGCCCTGGAGAGTCTCCTATGGAAATCCACATTTGGCTTTGGATGAAGACTGAACTTTCTTCATAGACAACACCCCTAGTGGCTGTGCCCGAGTGCCAGGCAGGCCCCTTGCTTTTCTGCAGGCTGTGACATCTGTACGTTTCCTATGGCATTCATATGTAGTTTGAGGCAGCACCCTGGCAGGAAAGTAAAAAGCTCCTTGAAGACCACATTAATATCCTTCCTCTTCAGCTTTATTTGCTTTTTTCAATACTGTTAGTGACAGTGTGGTAGATCCAAGCCTAGCCATGACTCTTTTCATGACTGTCCTTGTGTCCTTGTCCCTTCTGGTTCAATAAAGTTCTCTTTATTTATCCAATTGTAACTACAAACAGAGGTACTTATGAGTAGGCTTTTCCTTAACTTTTGCTGAAAGGCAAGTCTTAGTTATGAAGTCAATACCATCACATGCCCCAAATCAATAGGTAAGAAGAGTAGGCTTACAGTTGGGGCCAAGCACTGCTGTACACATTTACAAAAAAGAGCTGGCTCTGCTGATGCAGAGCCTATAGAATTCCAAGTAGCTGGGCAGACTCCTGCATGAGGCCATGTGACCTGTGGACTCTACTTGCCAGTTACCTGGCTAGAAAAGGAGACTGGACAACTCATTTAAGTACCCAGACTAAAGAGATCTCTTTATTTTGATAGTTTAGCATTTCTTTTTTCTTAATTTTAAAAAATTGTATATGTATCTATTTGTCACAGGGTCTCACTACACAGTTCAGACTCATAGGGATCCTCCTGTCTCAGCCTTACCAGCACTAGGATTCTGGGGATGGCAAGGCATGCAGTACAGAGGATTGAACCCATGTCCTTGTATTTGCCAGGCAGGTGCTTAGACTGCTGAGCTATCTCGCCAGCCCCTAGTATAACATTTCTGTGCATCATCATATTAAACTAGTAAATTGTCAGGTGTGTATATTTTTTAATGGTCATTGATTTTCTCCTTTCAGACAAGTATGAATGGGTAAAAACATAAGATGATAAATAAATTAGCACTTCTTTATTATTATAATAAAAACTCTTCTGTCATTCTTTTCCAGAGACAAAAATGTCTTGTGAATATTAAATCTTATAAGGCACAGCCATTTAACTATTGGCATTTGAACCCCTCATGAGGTTCAATATAGATTGAAAAAAATTTATGTTAAATATCAAATCACACACATTTGGAAAAAACTATTTCATTGGGAAAAAAGCGTGCTTGAAATTCAGAACACTTTGGTTTGTCTTTTATCTTACAGGTGACTAGATCTAGCTACAGAGGGAGTAGGCAGCTTTTCCAGTGATGCAGAGCGTTACAGAAGTAGAACGGATGCATGGCTTTTTGCTTGTAATTTGATAACTTATAGCTGAGGGGTTATCTGCAAACAACTCTGTTTCTCTAGTTATATTTTAAATGATACTGAGCTTATCCAAAAACTTATGTGTCTTTAGCCCTATTGCTTTAAAAGATGCAACAGTAGCAGAACAATATGATCAAAACTATTTTTTGTAGGGTAAAAACTTGGAACCAATTTTTGTAGTAATAACTCACTCAAGCAAAGGCATGAAATATATTGGTTAGTCCATGAGTGTGCAAGTCATATTTATTTTTTCACTACAAGCTTCTAGAATCAGATATAGGCAGGTTTTGCACATTGTTAAGCTGATTCAGAACCTCTGAAACTTCATACAAAGCAGGAGAAGCAGTACTTGTTGGTAACCTCACAAAGCTGGCAGAGGACAGAGCCAAACGTGCCAAGTTAGCTGGAGAGACAGATGATAGCTTTAACACTGGGAGCCAGCAACCTTTCGTTTCGTGTGCTCTCGGGCAGGGCAGAGAAGAGCTTCCTAGCCGACAGTGGAGAACACAAGGAGAGAAAGGCTTCACCTCTAAGCAGCTTTTGCGTGGGCATTCGAGACACTCACATCTACCCTACGATTTATAGACCACCATGTTTCTAAAGAGACGGTGTCCACGTACTGTGGTCCCCGTGGATGCAGCCGTAAGATGAACAGTTCTGTGCTCACTGCAAGTGGGAAGCATTTAGACAGGATGGGCAGCTAAGGGTAAAGCGAGAAAAACTTTGTCTTTGGAGTACAAACACTTGCTTCTGTCCTCGAGTATTCTGCTAGGTGACCTTACCCAAGTAATTCTATCTCAGACTCGTTTTCCCTTCTATAATTTTTTTTTATTTATTTTAGGGAAAGGTTTACAGAATATTCAGAGTCTCACCAGTAGATTGGACTCCCAGTGATCCGCCTGCTTGCAGCCTCCCAAGAGCTTGGATTACAGACACGTACCACCACACACCCAGTTTCAATTGCTGTCTCAGCGTGCCTTGGGGATGGGACTGGTGGGGCAGGCTGGGGGATCGAACTCCTGATCCCTACACCTGCTTGCAGGTGCTTTAATCCACTGAGCTATTTGGCCAGTCCCTTCTTCTATAAATTTTGAATTAGTGACTCCCTCCTTTCAATACTGTTATAAGAACAAAATAATATATTTTTCATGCAATTGTCTTCTGATTCACAAAAGATACTCAAAAAAGTGAAAGATAAAGTAATTATTACTAGAAAAATAGTGATCTGGCAAAAGAAAAACAAAACACAGAAACAGTATCTACAGTTGTTTTAAGGTACATATGCTAAAAATGAGAAGCGTTAAAGCGAGAATAGTTAAGGATAACAGGAGCTACAAGTAATAATGGCATCAATATAGCAGCCAATGTGTTACAACATTTTCATTCTCAGTTATAAAACTAGTCGCGTTATCCTAAGCAAATGTTTTCCAGGGTGATGTTAAGGCCAGAGTAAAAATATTCAGCCAGTTTGGATTTTTTGTAACTTTAGGGCTATTATTGTTATTGTTATTATTATTTTTGGTTTGAGCTTCAAGAACTGTATCTACCCTAAAGTGAAATACTCAAATTTGGAACCATGAGCAGAATATTCTTGAATGGATAGATATGTACACTAAAGAGGGTGAATTCAAACTTCGCCGTCTAATACTTTAATGAAAAAGTCATACAAGCTAGAAATACAGTACAGAAAGAGTATCACTGCTCTGACCATTTTTACCCCTAAAACATAAACACCACCAAAAATTTGGAGGTGAACCTTTCAGACTGTTTTCTGTGTGTATAAATCTAAGTACTATGTTTACATATTTAATCTGAATTAAAGATTGGCTTTGTAAAAAAGCCACAGTCAAGATTATATAATAAACAATCTTAAATGTAACAAGTAAATCCTAAACACTGCATGATTTGAAAATACTAAAGAACAAAGTTTAGTTTTGTTGATCAAAATTCTCTCTACTTTCAAGGCTGATTTATTTCTTAATTAAACTAAATAGCTTAAATAGATTAATAAGTATCCTTGGGATAGATTTTGTAAGTGGAAAAATGTATTAAAGATATCAAGGAATAATATTATATTATTGTAAGATAAAACTTGTTCAATTAATCTGAATTTAAAATGTGCAAAACTCAATTATTGATGGACTTCAGTGCCATTGTTTTGTTATATAGAAGTAGAAGACACAATGCTATTACTAAAACAAAAGGGAAAAGCAAAGAATACACCAACCAATAAAGTCCCTAACTGCATTAATTTTACTAGTGTACGAAAAATACATATACTAAGGCTTTCTCAGTCTCATATGTGAGAATACTTTAAAACAGTGTTTAAAAATGAATGCAATAATCACTTGCTGCCCTAATCAGGCTTACAGTAACTCAATCCATTAACTCAATAGATAAAAATGAGAACAGTTAAAAATGAGAATAGTTAAGGGTAGGATAATGAGGGTTACGAATAATGTTCCCATCAATACTGAATAAATAGAAGCAATCTCTCATATGCCTTTAGTATACAAACTCTAAATCTCTCCTATTTTATAAGAAATTAAACAGACTAATTTCAAGATTATTTTTATCTCTCTCTCTCTCTCTCTCTCTCTCTCTCTCTCTCTCTCTCTCTCTCTCTCTCTCTCTCTTTTTGCTGGAACTGGAGATTGAACTCAGACCCTTGTGCTTGCCAGGGAAGTACTTATTCTATTGAGCCATCTCCTTGGCCCCAATCTCATTTATTTAGAAGTTGTAAAAAAAACTGCCTGTAAGGAAGATTAACCTTTTTCAGTTAGTCTTCCAAAGCTAGTGTTTGCCCTTTGGAGCACCCAAAGGAAAACTGAGGACTGACAGACTTGGAGAAAGTGGGCCAATGGAACAGATGTTTGATTTATACACAAGTTAAGATGAGAAAGCTAATGATGGGCCCCCAAAACAAGGTATTCTGAAAAACAGAATGAAGAAGAAAAGACGGGAAAAGGAGGAAAATGGTAAATCAGAAGGTCTCTTTCATGGATAGTCAGGCAGGCTTTGGGGTTTAGAAAGGATCAAGGGAAGGAGAAGGGTGGCTGAGAAGTAGAACAGGAAATCTGGTCAAAGACATAGGACTCCTCCTTTGCTTTTATTGATAACTAGTAAATAAATATGGGTGTTTATGTTTATACACACAAGTGTCTCTTTTTCTGTGTACCTAACCTATAATCTATGGTGATTTTCCTGTAGAAATTTAAACAAAATTTAAATCAATAAATACAAAACTAAATAAATATGCATGTATTGTTTTTGAGTAATAAAGACTGATAGGAAAATGGGAAAACTATTGTAACAGACCATGATAAACTTAGGACAAATTATCAGAAAGCTGAAAGCAATACAGAAATGATTTGAATGCCGCAGCAGTTATAGTATAAAATCAGATGTAAATTTCAAAGGTTTTTGCACTATCTTTAAAACTAGGACTTACTAACATAAAAAGAAACATTTATTTCTTTGTAGAAAAATTATTCTGACAAAAACACTATGTGGAACATTTACATTTAAATGGCTTAATAGACATATTAACAACTAAGATTTGTAGTAGGCATTTTGAATTCTGAATCTATTTACTTATGACAATATGTCATATAATGTAAAATAAAACAGAAGAGTTGTAGATCGTACTGAACAATGACAATTTCTGAATAGTGAAGGGTATCAACATTAGAAGCCTCCTGAAATTCTTACCAGTTCAACCCTGTGTTTGAAAATATCTCCTGGCATTTCAGACGATGAGAAAATTTCTCTTTATTTAAGTATCACATCTTTTTATCACCTAGGAATGCTATCAAAATGAGTAGTATGGCTTATTTATGAATTGTGCCTATGGACATCAGAGTATTAGATGAGGCTAGGCACAGCTCATAAAATAATTCCAAACGTTTCACAGCATTTGTCACTTAGCAAAAAAATGACCTTACAAATATATTTATAGATAAAAAATTATCTTGAAATAAACTCAGTAGATTATCACATATATTCTTATATAAGGAATTACAAGCATTACAGGTGGCAAGTTATTAAAACTTCCTTAGGAATATCACTGAGGAGCAATTCCTACTTCTGCTTCACTGTGAAGTACTAGGTAATAACAGCAGAAGAATGTCCATCCATGTAAGCGTGCGATGAATTTCTGACAAGGAAATGATTTGAATGCGGAGCTGGCTGCCTGCTCACAGATGCGTCCAGATTTACCTCCCTGCTCACCTCCTGCCACTGACCATCTGCCTTCGCTCACCGCTCTCATTTCTCCTGTGAGAAGCACCATTATGTCCATTCAAACAGGTGAGCTTGTTTATTTATAATCACTAGACAAATAAGACTAACCTCAAAATGCTATGCATTCTATAAATAGTGATTCTAGACACCAGAGTACTCTGTTGGAAAATTTTCCTGATGGGTCATATGATTATGAGCATATCAAAGTAGCACTGGAGAAACAGTAGAATAAATATTAGGATACATTGAATTAAACTAACATTTCATATGGGAGAACTATTGCCAGGTATCTTGGCACATGCCTGTAAGCCCAGCACTCAGCAGGCTGAGGCAGGGGGATCGCTATGCATTTGAAGCAGGCTTGCACTGCATAGAAAGACGGTCTCTCAAAGTAAAATGCTAGAAATCTTAAAATTACCAAAAAATATGATTAACAGGGAATATGACTAAATCATAAGCGATAACTTCATGATAAGCAATTTGATATAGATTTAACCACATAGTTTTATATTCAAGTTGGTTTCATGTACATGATTAAAGGAATAAAACATTATTAATTCACATCTGTGTCAGTATGCAAGGCATTACTACTTTAAATGCATAGGCACAGCCCATCAACTTCCAGCCTACTTGCAGCAAGCAGGGAAGTTGAAAACACAAATGATCAAATCATCCAGAAAAAAATGAAGAAATCTTCATTTCCAAAACTCCCCACACAGCTGTTGCTTTCATTGTTCCTTCAGAGCTTATCACCTGCTAAGTTACTACAGTCCACAGAGAGTTAAAGAACACCACCAGCGCCTCTTGGGGCAGAACAGACAAGATAAGGGAGAAAACAAAATAAAAGAACCAGTGGAAAAACACCCTGCTCTTTGTCACAAAACCTCAACCTCATGCCCAGCGCCTTAATTACTAACCACCCAGAGGCACCCTGTCAGTCTTCAGGCAGAAAAGAGGAAGCAGGGAAAAAATGCACTTTACCAAGTTGCCTCTGACGTCCTCAGGGAACTTGTTGACCGGGATCTTGGCTTCATAATAATGCTCATTTTGGAAGAAGAAAAAAAAAAAAAAAAGGAAAAAAGAAGAAAGTGCTTTCAAGCTTTCTAATTAATACATTCTACCTGTCTTGCAAAGGTTTAATATGCTCTGGTTCCAAGGCTTTGGTGTGAGGAGACCCCTGTGCCCGGAGTCCACCTCTTGTGCCTGTCCTCACAGGAAGCTCTACGCCACAGAAGTGGTGTCCTTCATACTTTTGCTGCGGTGCTAGCCTGTTTGGAAGTGACAGTTTCTCTTCTGTCTTGTATTGCCAAGGGTGGAATCAAGTTTTCTTAAAAATCTATTCTTCATCTGGGTCACAGAGGAAAAGAGCACGCTGAAAGGGTCACTTGATCCCCTCTGTTTTGCAAGTCCATAATAACAGATTTACAGCTTCCCAGCTCGGAAGGTGCTCGCTGGCTTAAAAAGGAAGAGAAAATGACCACGGTGGGATCCTGTAACACACAGAGCTGTCAAGGAGCTTCACTCCAGCTTGACCACAGGAAAACGTCGTCGTTTAGGTGGAGCTCAGGAGTCAGGGAAGGAACAGAGCTCTCCACCCTGCACTGGGGTGGGCTGATTTACCTGCCAATGTCATTTCCGTTGTGTCTCCCGCTTAGACTCTGACTCCAAGCCTTTGTGAATGAGAACCGTATCATTCAATCTCACCAGGCAGAAACTATTCCTCAAGGGCTGAATGACGTCTGTGAGAAGGCAGTTCAAAACATCGCAGGGAAGTGAAGGGGAAAAAAAAAAAAAAAACGCAGCCAGCTCCCAGCCAGGCTTGGTCAATTGCTGAAACTCACAGAGCAAAGAGGCAGACCAGCTCCAGAGCCCAGGACTGTGAGCCGACCAAGCAGCCCAGAGACGGCGCACAACTTATAAAGCCATTTCCTCCTTTGGAAAATGAGCTGTCTATGTCATTCAGGGTAAGTCTGTAAGTGCCTTTATATAAGGAACACACCCCTTGCCAGCCCGATTTTTGTTTATTGTTTTAAAATGTTGTTTTCTCTAAGCACCACACTTAAACACTGAAAACTCACGCACTCTCTTTGGGAGCAGAGTTGACAGCACAGAGACTTAGCAACTGTTCTTTGGGGTCATATTTAACTGCCACCCTATGGGGTTCGTTGTGGAGGTGTCGGCTGGCTCCTAAAACGCTCAGGACCATGTGGCAGGCACTTCGAATCAGGCAGGGCTGGAATGCCTATGCTGAAAAGTCCCATGTACCACTACTAGACAAGTAGCTGCAGGTACTGTGCCTGCTCAGTCACTCAGTGTTTTCTGAACCTTAGTTGTGTTATTAAAAAAACAAAACAAAACAAAACAATATGTATATTGATTCATTTATATGCACAAAGACTCCTGATTTGTTAGTTCCTAGGGGTGTTTCAAAACCCCACGCCCTGGTAATATCTTTTATTTGTAAGACTAAGAGGTGCCCTTCAGCCTACATCTGAAATAAAAACTGTTCTGTTACAGTACAGATGGAGGCTGATTCCCACAGGTCCATCCTAGCATGACATGCTTTGGGTCACCCTCACTCCTGTGTATGTCTCACTCCAACTGTGTTGACTTCAAATATTTTGGACATAAATTCTCAAGTGAGAATCAGTTAAGTATTCAGATTCCTTGAATAACATTAGGTTGGACATTGGTTCTCTAGTCTGACATAAAGTCGGTATTTATTTAGCATTTGTAGGCAGGATGTTGGAGTGCAGTTGTGCCCCACCCATACAACTTGGAAAATTAAAGTAGTAAGGCATCCACCACAGATTTGGGCCACTTGGGAGAATCCCTTCCACTCCTCTGGTTATACTTTCAGGTGCAGTCGTGGTTTTGTCTTAAGGCTCTTTGAAGTAAATGCCAGTAATTAGCTTAACTCTTCAGCTTTTCAATTTCCTTTGGCTGCCCAGCAACATTCATGCCTTATTAGTGCTGGCCCATGTTTAGCATATTGCTGGCCCCTTAAGGCAGGTTCACTAACCACATCATGTTAGAAACTCTTAAGGCTTGTGGGGAAAACTTAGGACAGGAAGTTCAATGGTTTTTTCCTTGGAGTTTTACCATGATATAAGGAAGTAAAAAAGGTAAACCAAGTAAAATTAAGCAGCTCTTTTTATCTGTAACAGTGTTTTCTCCCAATATAAGGTCTACCAAAAGTCATCTGCCTGTCATTTCAGAAAACAAAAAAAAAAATGACAGTGGTCACATACTACCATGTCTAAATGTTACATGTTAAGTGAGCCCTGTGTTCTAATGTCCCTTGAGGCTCTTTGGGCTAGTGAAGTTACATAGCTTAATGCTACTCCTTTCTTTCTTGGACACAGTGAAGACCTTGGCCCAGTTTTTCACTTGTTCAGAATTTCCTATATTCTAATAATCTTCCTCTGAACAGCTTAACATATCTCTAAGCACCTGCTAAATACTGAAAACAGTCCTGCACTGACTAAGGCATCGGTCCTATTCCCAAAGAAAACACTGAAGCAAAGAATTCAGATTACTTATAACATTTTAGGCTGGTACCTCAAGGTTGCTGTTGCAGTGAATGATGCAAAGTGTTCCATGCTACTCAGATAGAAACTTTTATCTCTTTTTTTATTTGATACAGGGTCTCACTATGCAGATCGGACTTGTAGTGATCCTCCTGTTTTCAGCCTCCCCAGCACTGGGATTACAAGTGTGTGTCACCACGCCTGGACTTGGTCACCAGCTCAGCATGTGTGAGGGTGGGGCTAGCGTGGCTAGCGTGGGGATCGAACCCTGGTCTATGCGCTTGCCCGAGCAGGTGCTTAGTCTGCTGAGCTATCTTGCAAGCCCTTCAGATATAAATTTTTAAAAGATGAATATGATTATAAGATATTGCAAACAAATACTAATAAAGCATTTAAAAATTTTAAGTGAATTAAGTTTGCTTCTACTTCTGCTTCATGTAGTGATAGCTTTTAAAAAATAGTACTTGTTCAATATTATAGCACTATCTCTATTATAAGACAATTTTTTCACATGAACATTTATAAAATACTATTCTATAGTCTGAACATCTGATAGCTTTTCCTCTGAAAACCTCAGATTGAAAGACGGGGGCCAGTACTTTCCAAGTTCCTGTTGGTGTCCAGGCATGGTCTTGTACACAGAACCATGAAAATCTCAGTCTGAGGAGACTGAGCTTTACGAACGTCGTGTCCTTCAATGAGACTTTGGAGAATGTGCCTGCGATCACAGCTGCTATTACTTCTCAGCATTCGCTTAATGCGCTTCATTGTACAAGGCTGTGCAGACAGCTTGCAGTCCGCCTGTTGGCATTCCCTGTCCATGGACAGTGCCTAGCAGAGGACATTCCAGATACTTGAGGTGGCAGAAACCATTCTGAGATATGTTTCTCAAGCTTCAGTCACTTGCACACCAATTTGTGTCCTATGAACAAATTCATTCCTTTTTTTTTTTTCCTGCATTTTAGGTAAGGGTCTATAGGGTGTTCAGGGTCTCACTACTCGATCAGACTTGAAGTGATCCACCTATGTACAGCCTCCCAAGTGCTGGAATTAAGTGGGCACCACCATGTCCAGTCTCAATTGCCCTCTCAGCATGGTCTGGGGGTGGGGCCGGCGCGTCAGACTAGGGGAATTGGGGGAATCCCCCAATTCCACCCCTGGCCCCTGCACCTGCTTTCAGGTGCTTTAATCTGCTGAGCTACAAAAAAAAAAAAAAAAAAAAAAAAAAAAAAAAAAAAAAAAAAAAAAAAAAAAAATCTGCTGAGCTATTTGTCCAGCCCTAACAATCCATTCCTTGATGTAATATCATTCCTTGATATTTTTCTTCATTGACTCAGCTTTTTAAAAAAAATGTAAATAAAAATATTCATATAGTCAGTAAAAAATATGATGTTCCATTCACCTAATACAAAGAAACATTGTACAATAAAAGCATTAATAGGTCCAAGACACACCTAAAATCTGTCATATAACTACTGGTGCACGTAGTGTTGTGTGGCAACTCTCCTATGGAAAGTATCAATTACACAGAGACTGGGTCCAGCCTAAGACATGATTTACTTTCTTCATTATTTCATGATAAGTATAACTGTTGGAAATCATGACATTTTTTCAAGAGCCAATCATTAATACCATTAATTAACTGAAACCAACTGCATGAGCATTAAGGCATGGTTTTACTGCGTAACCTAGGTTTCCTCAGATATTATCACTTTGAAATATTGTGCCCCGTATGCAATCTTGTCTTCTCTGTAAACTGTTGTTTTCAGGTTACAAGGAATGTTTCCATCCTTTTGTCACCAGATTCCACACAACCATATAAGAGACTCACAAGATACCTAATTTTGTGCAATGCACTTTAATTCAGAAACTCAGATAGGTCAAACTGCCATCTTAGGCAGAATGGTCATGGCATTGGAGTTCTTGCAGCTTCCTGGTGTTCTGCATTGTATACGACATGAATGGGAATAAGTCACTTTGAACTCTTGTAGCACTTCCTCATGACAAAGCAGCCCTGTGGTATGTTCCTTCCATGGACGGAAATTTTTCTTAGGTTCCTAGCATTCCTTTTTGTCTTGTTACAATCCCTATATGTACAATTGAATTTCAGTGGTTATAACTTCCTAAGTTATTAAACTCCCAAAAGATTCCAGAGTAGTATACTTTGAAGCCCTTCTAGATTGAGGTTTCCTCTTTCATAAAGAATAATCATCATTATTTATTATCATCAACTGAGTGCTATGCATACTATACATATTCTTTCCATTTCCTTGCTAGGTAGATTTTTTTTGTGGTACTGGGCATTGAACTCAGGACCCTGCACTTGACACTATGGACATGTTAAAAATATTTGAACCCCATTATGTATCATTTCAAAGCTCACTCTTCATACTGTGTGTGTGCCTGCATGTTCCTGCATGTGCGCGCGTGTGTGCGCATGTGTGTGTGTGTGTGTGTGGTGGGGGAGGGCTATTAAAAAGTAAGTCCAGTACCAAGTTCCTAGCCTTTTAAAAAAAAAACTCACAAATTTTCCTTATTTGAACAATGACAATGAATGATCTATTAAAAATGGTACATACAACATATATATTTTCACTTTTACAAGGAGGGGCATATGCATAAAAAATAGCAAACTTTAGAATCTTCAAGATATCCATGATTATACAGCTTGACTTCACTGTCTATGTTTTCAACTTTTTGCCATAAACACCTTGCAGTGGGTGTATGCGTATATAGTAATATCGTGAGTCAATTTGCCAGTAAGTGAGACAGGGTCTCAGTCATGCTCTGGACACGAGTGATGTCAGTTTGCTGTCACCTAGGTAATACATGGTGTTCCAATGACTTTGGAAGGTAGTGCTGGCTAACAAATGGTCATTTCAAAAGGTAACAATGTCCAAAACCTTTTGATAACATATCTATTCCAGTATTTGTCAATAAATTTAATTGTATTAAAAGGTTCAGAAAGCCAGCTTTTAAAGGGAGCAATATTTTTTTTGTAGAGGACAAGTACAAGTAACATGAAATGCACAATGTAATTGATTTTCAGAACTTCATTTCCTTTTGGTGTTGAACCTCAAGGCAAAGTATGTAGCAATCCATTGATTATCTAGTTAAATGTATTCAATTTAAGATATGGCACGTGCCCATGCATTCCCTTTGACTTCTAGCTCCACTTTTCTCCTTTTTCTCTCCCTGTTTCTCTTTACCCTAAACTTCAGTGGATTTCTACAAATGTAGCATCATTTTGAAATAGTAGAATGTTATAAAAGAAGTACCTGAAACATTGGAAGCAAGCTGTGATCAAACCAAACTCCTCAAATTCCTGTTCTGAGTTCTGACCCAGTTCACACCTGAAGATGAAGGCCCAGAAAAGCAGTATGGGCTCATTCTCTATGATGGGACCCATGTGCTAGGGATCTCAACTTGGTATACCTGCAGGCATTTCTTGTGACTCCCCAGAAATGCCACTGTGTGCACTACTTTTTCTTAGGGGTAGTTGTTCTATTTTATTTTGGGTGGGAGGTATGAATCAGCCTCCTAATACAGCATAGTCAAAAAAGAAGAGCTGAAGGGCTAATCATTTGATTCCCAAGCACTCTTTTAGTCTGACTGCTGGACGGCTGGTCTTCTCCTTCCATGCCTAATATCCTGGTGCCTCTGTACTGCAGGACAGGCCAGTAAACTATACTGAGAAAATCTTGTGGATATATGAAGGTTATACATACATTTATATAATCCCCCCCAGAAGTTTTGGAAATCATCCATCCTACAAAGTGTTCTGTGGGGTGCTAGGGGCCCTGAAGTCCTATCCTCTCATTCAGTTAGGTCATTGGCTACTTCCTGTCTCATTGTGTTTTCATGTGTCATGCTTGGAGTTATAAATCTCTCTGTTTCATTCAGACAGAATGTGCTTTTCACTATTCTTTTGTCTGATTGTTGGCTTGGGTAATTTTCTTGAAAGAAAAATACAATAGGAATTTTTTCTCTCTCTCCATCTATTAAAGCCAGAAATTTATATTTTTATCTACATAACAATAAATATTTTACAATTATATTTATTCAGTAATTATGTATCAACTCCAAGTATAGCTCAATAGTAATCCTTTCTAGTGTGGCGCTATCCATGAAACATAAAATAAGTATATTTTCAGCCCCTCTAAGTGTCCTACTCAGCAGTGTAGGATGCAGTCACAACCCCTCTATGGTCCAACTCTAGAACTTGTTGAGATCTTCGCTAGCTAAAACCCTGGATCCACACAACAATAAATTTATCTTTCCATATCCTACCAGCTTTTGACAACCAGCCTCCTACTGTTAAAACTGGACAAACTGAATTAGATGAGACTCAAAGTAAAACAGTATTAAAGCTTCAAAGTACACAGCACTATTTGATACTAAACCTGTGTTCATGCTTAGCTTAAAAGGACACAAACCTTAAATGGTAAAGTATTTGAATAAAAACTTCCACTCTTTCTTACTCAGTCAATTCCAGCCTTCTCTCTGTGTTGCATAAAAACTGTTCCCACTGAACACCACCTATCTGTCAGCCTAGCCCGAGTAACGGCTTCCTCCCTCAGAGTCGCAGCCACACCGTCTTACAAGCCTTGTCTCAAATCTACTCACATTGTTTAATTCATCTGGGCAATCTCTCACCTTCTCCATCCTTTTTCTCTTGAGAGTGTATCCTACTCAGCCTGTGAGATCTGACCAAAGTAGTATTAAAAACCAACTAATTCAAGGCCAACCTGAGAAGTTCAGTCTCCCTTGGATGGTTGAGTTTGCCTTGGTGTAATAAAAGATTTTCAGTGACTGGCAGCACAAGGTGGGGAACATAAAGACACTAATTATCTCAGCCACCATTCAGCCACTGATTTTGACACATATGACCCTTAGAAACACCACACTTTTGAGCTTTAGCATCCTATTCTGTGAGGTCACTGTATACAGTTGCCATCCTCCCAGAATTTCTCTGAGATAAACAAGAAGGCATGTTGCTTCATCTGAAGTTCAATTTTCAGTCATCTCAGTCATCTTCCATCTACTTCTTTAGTAAAATTGCCCCCTTCCCTTTTGCCTTTATATTTTAGAGAGTCAGCCCTTCCCTGGAAGGCACAAGGGCCTGAGTTCAATCCTCGGTACTGCCAAAAAAAAAAACAAACAAAAAAAAAACATTCTTTTCTAGGGCTGGGGAGATGGCTCAGTAGGATAAGCACTTGCCTGGCAAGCATGAGGGCCTGAGTTCAATCCCTGGTTCTGCCAAAGAAAGAAAGAAAGAAAGAAAGAAAGAAAGAAAGAAAGAAAGAAAGAAAGAAAGAAAGAAAGAAAGAAAGAAAGAAAGAAATTTTAAGGAGTCAGGAATTAAGGCAAGGGTCTGCTCTTTCACCCTGCTTTTGTCTAATCTGAATTAAGTGCCTGACCACGCAAATCTCCTGATGCTCAGGCCAACTCTTTTCAGAACCCTTATCAACACTGTCATTGTAAAGCTCTCTTAATGTGGACTGGAAGCTCCAAGGCAAAAGAATTCCTTGGCCATCCTTGTGTTCCGAGAGCCAGTCCTGGCACCCTGAGTGCTGTGAGCTCTTTGAAAACAGGATTTGTTCATCTTTTATCCACAGTGCCTTGTACAATATCTGGTTCCCAGTTTGTTTCCGTAACAACGGAATAAATCCTTAGTCAACAGCAGCAGATAAGCCTTTTACAAATTTTCTTCCTGTGCCCTTTTGTGGCATTTGCTTGATGGCTGGAATTAGATTTCAAAAATTGAGTGTTGCCTTTGTTTTCCTTTCATAAACCTCCATGCCTAAGAGTTTCTTTAAGCACTTTCTTTGCCAACATAGAATTCCTACAATATCCTTATAATAAAAAAAAAAAAATTTCCCCAAAGAAACAGGAACTGATGCACTGAGGAAATGGACCAGGTGAAGTCGCAGCCTGACCTGAACCAGCAACAGTAACACCGTCAGAAAGGGAAAGATTTTGTCCTTTTTAGAAGAAACGGCCTTCATCTGGAGAAGCCATTATGTACTGTGTACCCCAGACTATTGGAATTCCAACAAGGACCTTCTGGAAACGCATTTAGAAGGAATGACTATTGTAGCACGCGTCACTCTGAATCTTGACAGGATAACACAGTACTGGTGGATACTAGCGGCATGTTGAAAAATCTGCCAAAATCATCCATCTGTGAATGAAATAGTTGTATTTCTGACCAGGAAGACTGCGTTTATTTATTTTTTATTTTTTATTTTTTGTCTTTTTGAGACAGGGTCTCACTATGCAGTTCAGGCTGGCCTCGAGCTCACTTTGTAGCTCAGGCTGGTCTCAAGCTCACAACAATCCTCCTGCCTCAGCCTCCTGAGTGCTAGGATTACAGGCCTGCGCCACCACGCCCGGCAAGACTGCGTTTAAACTAACATTCTCTGTGAATCTGTTTACAGCCACAATAGCTGTTTTGCATTAATTAGCATATGTATATTATGCTAATTAACCACGCACAGAAGACACTATATAAACATGTATCAGGTGAGGGGCTGACTGGAGGCATACAGAATTTTCCACCATAGAGAAAGATGGAAAAGCCAGGATATATCTAAGACCTCTGGCTCCAAGAGAGAGAGACCTGAAGATGACAAGAAATCTCCTTTGTGCTGTGTCTGCCTGGTGCTAGGCAAGATGCTCCATTCTTTCATTTAACGTTTAAAACACTGCCAGACATACAGAAAACCCAATACTATTATGGACTGCTGCACTATGTTGGAATATTTTGCTGAACTGACACACCTATAATATTTAAATGACAAAACTAAACGAAAAAAGGATACCATTGAATGACCATGTTGTATCTGTAGATTCAAAATAGTTAAGATAGATATACAACTACATTCTCTTGATTCAATGAATAGAGGGATCTGCTCTAATGTTTGTAAATAGAATATCATGTCTACATCTTGTACAACAAATAACCATTAAGAATACAATATGCAATATATTAATTGTTGACACTGTCCTACTAATTTGATTTGAAACTGTCTCATTGCTATGTTTTTCAGTAGACTTATGGGGAAAACAAATAAAACAAACCCATGGGGGGGGGCTATTATTCCTTCCACTAAAGAGCTGAGCACACCAAGGTCTAGCAGCGGGTAAGCAGCATGCTTCAGTTCTTAAGTTGGGACTGATATTCACTCATCAAATGTAATAGTTGCTTTGAGAAAAGTAGTTCCTTAAGACAGCTAGTAATGGAGGCAGTGTCCCAACAGAATGTTTTTTAAACTTGCCATTATTATTGTAGGCGAAGTTGCTCCCAAGTATCAGTACAGTTCAGAAAATCGCATAGTGTCTGAAAATATTAAATCGCAGTTCTGCTATCCTAGATACAAGTGGTGAGATGAATAAACATTGTACCCAATCCTAGTTTTGTGTGAGGATGACAATGAAATCATTAAAGACAATCATTGTTTCCATCTTAGAAAGAAGATGTTCAACTATTTCAAGTATCTTCATATCAGGTAATAAGTACATATGTAAATATGACATTAAAGGGCAATTTTGGGAAAAAATATGTTTTAGCTCTGTCAGCTCTTGTCTCCAAATGACTGATTTTCCTTCCTTTTTTCTGAAAACAATTTGTATGCGTGTATCACACTTGCAGTTAAGTTTTAAAATGATTAGCTTCTGTACAAGGGACAGGAATCTTGGATACTGCTCAGGCTGCCGTTGTTTAGCTGTCTGTGTTCTTCTGCAGTGGAAGGCAGCAGGTTACCTCCAGGCACGCGGTGAGTGCCAAGTAAGTGCTCACGTGATGTAGAACTATGGTTTTGAGAGAAACTGCTCTAGTATGTTCCTGGACTTCTTAAAGACATTGCTTATTTTGATAGTTTTGCAAAAACATTGCATCTTTATCCTGGTTCTTCTTTGTGGGGTTTGGAAGGCAAATGAGCCTCTGTAGACAAAATATCAAAATACTGCTTTAATTCAGGGCAGAGAGCTATGCTGGATGGAGAGATGATACAAAAAAAATTAAAAAAAGAAACAACCTATCCACTAAGTTCATAACGTATGAGCTTTCATTCAGCTGACAGGTTTTCAATGAGTTGCATCCTTCTAGGCTCTAAGTTACTCCCTGATTGACTCTCAGGGATATCTGCAGACAGTTCATTAATCTGTTTTTTGTAAGAATTTACCTTATGATGACTACAAATTATCATTAAAACACAGTGATGATTAAAAGTGACATTATATATATACATATACATATATATATACATATATATATGTATATATATATATGTATATGTATATATATACACACGCATATCAGGGCTGTTTTCACACTTTTGTGGGTCTTGCTATATTCTATATCCAAAATATTAAAATAAATCCACTTTCCATATTATACTGCATTTTTCTATAAAAATCTGTAAAAGATCCTTTTAGTTTTGTTTCTGAAATTATCTGGCTACTACTGAAATCATTTATTAGCAGGCCCTACTTCCTCTTCAATAATCTGGCACACTTGAAATTCTCCGACAATGAATTAAATTTGGCCAGCAAGACTTTATAAAATTTATAAACAATTTATAAAACAATTTATAAAAATTGTTTTTATAAGGATTCACCTGAAAATTTTTGAAAGTGAGAAAATGTGAACACCTTAGATTTTGGAGCCTAGTGCTTCCTCTTTCAGTTCTCAAGTATCATGATGAGCCTTGGAAAGTTTTTAGGTCCTCTGCCCTGGGGACTAGATCCCTTCCCATGAACTGCAGAGTCCTCGAGGTAGGGTCAGTAAGGAAAGGGAACACCATATAATGTGGCTCAGGCACACAGACACATTTACTATTTCTTCATAGAGTGACGTTTTCTGTGCCACTTTGATAGCTATGAATTACCTTTGTTAAACACAAGGCATCAGGCCTTCCTCGTGTGAGGCTTACTAACAAGCCAGCTCCTTTTCTATCACAGATGATAGAACAAAGGGGTGCAAATCAGAGATGCAACCTCTGGTGACCAAAAATCAGTATTCTACCTGAGGGTTTCATTGATTATTTCTTTGTTTGTTTTTAATAATAACTAAACACATGAGATTGCAAGTTTAAAATATCAAGCACCCATGGTTTGAATAGCCAAATTAAGACAACAATATCTTTTGTTAAATTACCCTTTCACATACTTGACAGATGACTTAGAGACCTAGATGGCTAAAGGCTCAGAGTCATGAAGCTGATAAACTCCAGTGCACTGAGCTCTGAGGGAGGGCACCAGGACAGGGAGTGCACTCACTCTCACTCAGTCTCAAGGAGGTCCCTCAGAACTGGGTTAGCATCCTATCCAATTAGAGAAACTGGCATCTCAGAAACAAGATTTTAGACTAAAGGAAGTAAAAAATAAGTATATCCAAGTTAAAGTTCTGACTAGCATCCTGCTGAGCTACTCAGCAAAGATGCTCAATATTTGCCTAAATTTAATTCATTGTTTTCTAAAGATACCTGCTTTTCCTCATCGTTGTTCTCACAAAATAGTCTCTACAGTACAAACAACACGGAGCTGTAGTGCAGAAAGTGAGTGGGTCAGTACCGCCAGGCAATCTCTGAGGTCCACCTCAGCTCGAGTGCCCTCCTCGCTTGGTAGGATCATGCCCCACTGAATGCAGAGGCAGATGTAGGGCCAACCCCCGCTGCCCTGGAGCACAGCGAGCTGCCCTTTCAAACCAGGCTCTGTAGAGCCTGTAGAGTTTGGCCCTGTGCTCACCTGTCCCAAGGACTAAACCCATGAGCAAACTACCTCCAGCTCCTCAGAGCTCATTTCTGAGAATGCTAGTCTTCCATTATTGTTCCTTAAACAAACAATTAGTGAGGGTGTAACTCGCCTTGAGGGGCTGCCTGGAAGTCATAGGAAGACGAAATCAACCATGAGAACAGGATGCTTATCTTTGATTCCAAATAGGAGGCGAGACCTGTGTAGACACTCTTTAGGGTGCAACAGTTTCTCTATGTGCCACTTATGAGGATGCAGAGGGAAAGCTGTTGTAGAAGAGGGACCATGGTCACAGGCCCACAGTGCGCATCTATGTCACTCTACATTCAGCAACTCTACTACCACTGATACAAACCGTATGTGAATTCTGCTTTGGGAATTGTACAAAATCATCTTTCTGTTTCTCAAGTGTTGGACAGTGCCACTCTACTCTGTCTTTACATACACCATGAAATTTCAGGTTAAAGCAGGGTCTGACAAAAACCAAGGGACACTTTCTAAAATTTACAGTGCAACCTGGCCTCCTTCCCCAGGTGAACTACTGGCCTCTCTGTGACTGTCTCCTAAATTATAAAGCAGGGGAAATCAGGATGATTGGAAGATTATAGGCAAAACAATTCAGAGAACAATATGTACAGTCAAATGTATAGGTAATCCAATAAATTAGTTTTTAATCATTGAAGAAGACAGAGTCTCCCCTTTTTTACAATCATTTGGGTTTTGAAATAAATAAAAATTATCATTGCTGTTCTATTGTGACTCTGCCTGAAGAAAGTTTATGGCTCCAGAGGAATCATTTTCTATGTACTTTTTTTTTGTTTGTACCAAGGATCAAACTCGGGATCCTACACTTGCTAGGCAGGTACTTATGCTGCTGAGCTATCTCCCAGGCCCTTTTATGTACTTTTAAAGCTGAGACATAGAAAGTGTTAAAATGAATCCTCCCAGAGAATATGAAAATGGAATTTGGTGACTGTAAAATTACAATTCAAAAGAGCTTATTTTGAATTTGTTTTTTGTATCTGTTCGATGGTTTCAAGTATCCTCCTCACTGAAGTCTACTGGGAACCCAAAATTGTCAGATATTGGTGGGAAATTATAGTTATTCCAAAAATAAATGTTGAGGAAAAATTACAAGATTAAACATCCCTCTCATCTTTTTGTTCCTTTTAAGTGGCACTAAAATCTTGACAAGCTCACAGAACCATTGGGGTAGTCAGGTATTCATGAAAAGCCACCCTTTAAGAAAACTAACTAAGTTCCTTTTTATTACTGACTAATAAACTGTTAAAATAACCTTCAGTTTTATTTATAAAAGATTACATGCAGTATATTTTCTCAACTCTGAGCTTCTAACGCAGAGAAACACAAGGGAGACTGGCATTGATTAGAGGTTGTAGTGGGTATTGATGGAGTCCTTTGGGTCATTTGAAGGCAAACTGCAAAGTCAGAGATGTGACCCTACTTTCTTGGTGTTGGAAGGATTTTTTTTTTTTGAACTTGGGATTA
This sequence comes from Ctenomys sociabilis, assembly GCA_004027165.1. NCBI lineage: Eukaryota > Metazoa > Chordata > Mammalia > Rodentia > Ctenomyidae > Ctenomys > Ctenomys sociabilis. Next base: position 23,943 of record PVKA01007098.1, read on the forward strand.
AACTCAGACTCTTGCACTTGCCAGGGAAGAGCTTATTCTACTAAGCCATCTCCCCAGCCCTGGAAGGTCTACTTTTCTGATAGCCTGTCCTTATCTACAGCCCAGAACTGCTTCCTCAGTATCTGCCTCATGTACCTGCAGTACCCATGGCCTCTGTTGACCAATTAGAAGTAGAGCGAGGAATCTGTGACCTCAGGTTTGATAACTGGTTGTAGGGCTAGGGATGTCTGAAAAAGGTACCATCTTTGAATTCTCTGTGTCTCCTTTGTTTTGTGTCTTCCCATCAAAGATGCAGCAACCATCCTATCAATAAAGTGTCTTTAGGGATCAGTGAAAAATGACAGCCCCGCCCTGGAAAACATGACAGCCCCTTTGGAGGGGGTGCTCTCCCTCCTCAGCTTCCTTCCCGTCTTCCACTTCAGCCCTTCCGTCTCAGAAGTGATGATGGTGTTGGGAGTGGGAGAGCCACCTGAGCACGTGGGAAAAAACTGAAACAGCTTTAGTTGATGGTAGCTGGTCACCCGTATCTGCCCTCCACGTCAATAAAGACTAGTAGGAACAACTGGAAACAAAGTCCCTCAAGGAGGCAGCTTCTCCTTAGGCTGCTCTTCTCCTCAGGAGCAAGAGCTCAGTTTGGCCAACATTTTCCATTTACAAAGAGAAATGTGGAAATCTTCCCATTTAAATGGTGGGGTGCTATTCAAAACTGTAAAAAACACTGAGCAGTGCGGTGAAAGCCACGTAATAAACTTGGGTAGGAATGGTGGCTGGGCTACGAGATTTTCCTTTAAGTGCTGTGCAGGCCCTTTCATGTACTGATATTGAGCTGATATTTTATTAATCTACCAGAAACTAATCATATGTAGTGGCTAATATATCAGTGGGCTAATATTTAATATTTTGTATTGACTAGTAGATAAATGACAGTAAATGATACCAGAGGATTAATTTCCAATTATAAACATTTCAGGCCTTTTAGGAAAAAACATTTTTGAATTGAAGAATGAACTACAGTGCTGACAAATCCCTATTCTACCCATCCATCCATAAAACCAAACCCAGTGGACTTGAATTTTTAAAAAATCCTTCCATCATTACCTTGTAAACATTAGCTAAAATCTAAGTGACTAATTGAATGAGTAATTTGGTTAGATCAACTGGAAAAGAGCAGTAAACTGACATTTACTCAACACCTACTGTCTATAAGGTATTTTATCTGTAAGTAAATCTCCTAGTTAGTTGGGCTTGCACCTTAATTTGTAGAGGGAACTCAGTGTCTTGAGAGATAATACTATCTCTTGTGGACTATAATTGTCTATTATGCAATGAATGTAATGATGCTACCAAGTATTAATTCAGGAGCTGTGCAATTAGCAATCTCTCTCTCTCTCTCTCTCTCTCTCTCTCTCTCTCTCTCTCTCTCTCTCTCACACACACACACACACACACACACACCCTTCAACCATTTAAAAACACTGATAGCTTATTCGGTTAGGCAAGATCAGCTGTCATATGATAATTCAAAGCAAAGTATCCTGCATTGGTAGAGACTTAGTCAAGTCATTCTTTGCCCTGAGTAGGCACTGTGTATAATATATGTATTAACCAGGGTTTCATACTTCCTTGTGTTGTCATAAAAACCATCAGGTGAATGACTTAATCCTTGATAATTTTCTAATGGAGAGATGGGAGATTGATGAGGCCAGAGGGGAAAGGATCAACAGGGACCAAGAGAAGATTAAGGGCTAGAAAAATCTGTCTTGATTCTGAAGGGATTTTAGAGAGCAAAGGGAAGGTAGGCCTATTTTGTACATTTCCATGAGAGCTTCTAGTTAACATGTTATTGGGGAATCACCTACTATATTGTGGTATTTGTTCCTGCTTCCATAGATAAGAACTCATGTTTTTCCACCAGTACCATATAATTGTCTATTGACTTAATCCAACATCACATAAATCCCAAATGACTGAAGAGACCACCAATTAGAATAGTATTATAATTTATAAAAATAGATATGTCAGCAAATATTTATGTCATTGTGGCAAATACATATAAAGAAGTTATGGTATGTTAAAGAGTTCACAATGAAAAAGTCTTTGTCCATGAATAACTTCATATTACTGTGTTTTGCTTACTCCATAGGTCTTAGATCTGAACAATTTGAGTTCTTCATTCATTTTAGATGTCACCTACTAAACAGAACTTTCATAGATGCAAACATTGCTTCACTCATGTCTTTTCGTGTCAGTGGTACCTAGGACGGTGCCCTGCCACATAGAGCGCACTCGATAAGGACTGATAAGTGGATGGATGAACCAAAAGGAAACATCCCCAAAGCTGGAGAGGCAGAGAAGGCTTCAAGGAGCTAGGGATCCTTGCTCCAAGCCTTAGAGGCAGGGGAAGAAAGCAAACTGTTCTCTTTCAAAGAATAGCAGAAGCAAAAAGACAAGCAAGGGACCTCCCTGGTCCAGTGGGACAGAGCCCCGGGGACCCTCTCCGCTGCAGTACGGTTCTGTGTGACTGGTGGACGTAGGGTGGGATGTTCAGAATCTCCTTGGGGCTCCTAACCAGGCACCTTCCTTACCAGTGCCTCTCCCCCTGGGCAAGGCCTCCCACCCAGAGAGGCCCCTACTCAGCTGTGGGCTGTAAATTGTTTTCTTGGTTCTCTGTTACACTCTTATCAACTTCAACCTCCCCTTCCTACTTACTGAACTTGTCCATTTGGGGCTTGCGCTGGATTTCCAGAACATGAACTGGGCCCTACCCCAGGGAAGGGTCCTCTTGCCCCCTGACCTTTGCTTCTTGGGTTATTGTGCTTTTCCCTTACCTTGCTACATTTCTAGTTATGTTGGTTTTACTTGAATGATTCATGTTTGGGGAAAAAGAAAAACACAAAATTTGTTTCAACTCCCCCTAAAAATAAAACAATAAATGGAAAAAAAAAAAAAAGACAAGCAAGGGGAAAGTGATGCTGAGAGAGTGACAGTACCCCAAGTTCCCCCTTCCAGGGATGCATCACAGTTCCCAGACAGGCTGCAGCCTGGTGCTGTCACCTCTGCTCCTCACCTGCTGGTAGGGCAGTGGCCCCCCAGGGCAGCATAGGGACCTGGGTGTCCCTAGAGTTAAAGCAACCCCTGCAGGGTGAGCCAAGGAGCTCTTCCCATTTAACTGCATTCTAATTAAACAGCTTATAGAAAAAAAAGTTGCTTTACATCTCTCTCTACAGAAGCTCTCGTTTCAGATGGCCATTGACAAAGAATTTCAAGTCATTATGTGACAGTATATCTGATTTTGTGACGAATTAAAATCCACAAGACTTCTTTTAATTTCATTTAGTGGTATATATTCAGACTCTTACCAACACATAAGCTATAATAGTTCTGCTTAAGTTTTCCAAACATACAAAGAGTTGCACAGAACGAATTCTGTGTGGAGGATCCTCACCGGGGACTCCCGGTGCCCATGGCTTCTGAATACTCACCATTGGAGCTGAAAACCCTGGCATTGTTAATAACTATGGCTCTGCCAACGAGCTATTTTTCTTCTGGGATGAGGAAAAAGACAACCATAGGGAGGGGAAACAAGGTATTTGGGTACATGTGTAGAACATTTTGGATAATTGTATCATCAACTTCTGCTGGTTTTTGAAAGGAGCAATTAATGCTTACTTTTTTCCCCCCTCTGATCGTTTTCTTCTTTTGAATTTCTTATAACTTCTTTTTATTGTTTTCTTTTTTAAACAAATCTTACACATTTATATTTGGTAATGTGAACAACTAATTTGAAGATAGCATAATGTGTAGCAACCATTGTAGAATTCCTTTTACTTTAGCGAAATCTTGTAACATTTCTAATGCTGTTTTTTCCTTTATATCTCTATTTTGTATTCTTTTTTTTTTTTTTTTTTTTTTTTGGTGGAACCGGGGATTGAACTCAGGCCCTTGTGCTTGCCAAGCAAGTACTTATTCTTCTAAGCTATCTCCCCAGCCCCTTATTTTGTATTATTTAAACATAAAAAAGCTATTTTCTGGGCATAAACTCATGCTTCACCCACACACAGGTAAACCAGAAATGGTGGCATGTTAACCATCTTTAGAAATACATGGGGATGACTTATGGAAAAGGCTGGCTTTATGGGCTGGCCAAGTAGCTCAGTGGATTAAATCACCGGCAAACAGGTGCAGGGGCCAGGGGTTGGATCCTTGGGCTTGCTGTGCTGGCTTCACCGCGGAGGTGTGCAGAGTTGGCATGTGAGACAGCATGATGGTGCATACCTGTAATCCCAGCCCTTGGGAGGCTGTAAACAGGCAGATCACTGAGTTGGATCTAGTGGTGAGACCTTGAACACCCTGTAGACCCTTCTCTAAAATATAAAGAAGAAGAAGAAGAAGGAAGATGAGGAGGAGGAGGAGGAGGAGGAGGAGGAGGAGGAGGAGGAGGAGAAGCCAGGCTTGCATAGGCTGAGGGGTCTTTGATAGTTCCCCAGGCTACTGGCAGACTGAGTGTTTCCTGCTCTCCCAGTGCCCTCTCTGTGTCCCTCCCTGTCTTGCCCTCTCTCCACAGTCATTACTTTACATGAAATTTCTAAAAAAGTGCTTGTTTCAGTGTCTACTGGTGTGGGACTGTATGCCACTATGCGCTTATTCAATTCTTAGTATGTGACATTAGAGAAGAGTCTTGATTAGGGCTTGGCAACCGTACATGACAGCCTCTCAAAATGAGATGGATTGTTAGTCTTGCCTGGGCTTGCAGTGCGGTTTGTATATGTCACAATTGCTCTTAAATCTCTGACCATTTGTAAGTATTCAAATACACTTAGGGAGGAGGTATGAACATATTTCATTCAAGTGTGAGGCCAATAAAGGAATGTTCTCTAAATTTTCTTTCTTTATCTGTAAGCAAAAAAGAAGCCTACTATGAAATAGGGAGGCTGAGATGGTTTTGGTGTGGTTTTGATTTTGTTTGCCAAGTGGCAAAAGGAAGAAGTTTGCAGAAGGTGAGAGAGAAAGACCTGGAGGGAGAGGGAGAGGCAGTGGGAGAGGGGAAGAGGAGGAGGAGGTCTGGGACAAGGGAGAATCTCTCTAAAAGGCCAACACACTTACAAACCTGGGCTGGGGGTATAGATCAGAGCTGTAGTAGCTGCTTAGCACAAGTGGAACCCTGCATTCCATCCCCAGAGCAAACACACCCAAAAGCAAAAACAAAACTGTTCCCAGATGCATTGACTTAAGTATCTGAGCAAAGAGACAAGGGCACTGGCTCCAACTCTAATATCCTGAATGTGGATCACTTGAGAACTATGGGGTTTTGCAATTCTGAAGGGAGATGTGCATTTTGGATTTGCAATTGGTATAATTACAAATGCTGTGATACTTTGGAAATATTTTTCTTTATATGTTCTTGACCACTATAAGCAGACATTTGAAATGGTACAACCTAGGTTCCTAAAATCTTTAACATGGACTGTGTTTATGTCATGTGATCATAAAGACCTGTGATCATAAAGCCCAATACCACTTTTCATCTCCATAAACCAAGACACCCCTAACCACAGGCATAGTCCACCAGCAGATAGCCACAGCCTTTCCATAGGAAGAGTCAAACTATGCCCAGCCAAACTTGCTCTGTCTATCACAATCTCAGCTCGCAGCCCTTGCCCTCCTGTGAGGACTTGGCTCCAGGCACAGGCAAGGAAGTAGGATGAAGATTCCACCAGGACAATGTGAGATACAGAAAAAGGAAAGAAATGTATGAAGAGTTAAACTCTTCAACACAATGCTTAGTACTAATTTCCACCTTGCCTCTGGTTTGTATATAAACTGACCCCAGGCAGGAAGCAAAGTGAGAACACAGCCCTGGCTTTCACAGAGGTGGATGAAGCCCTAGGGGATGGTGAGGAACTGCTGATTAACTCACCCACACCAGCTCTCCATCAGGAACTCTAGAATGCCACTGGTGTCAATTCAATTGTAGATAGAAGAAACAACCTTTATCAAACAACTGTTGACAGCCATGAAGTTGGCCTGGCTCCTGGACTGGTGGGCACAGACGTCATTGTACCCACAGAGCACCTGTTCTTCTGCAGCACTAAGAAAACATTAACAACCTCACAAATAAGCATAGGTGGAGAAACAAAAAGGCTTGGCCTTGCACACTTACATTCTTAACCAATGCTAGAATCAAGCACTGCCTTCTTGTCACAGTGCAATATTTTCAGGTCTACTCTATGGACAAAGCTGTGGTCATTCCAGAGTCCCTGTTCATGACAGAGAAGGCATGCACCACCTTCCTCATCTGTCAGTGCATGTTAGAAACCTAGGAGCTGGTGATATTCCCTCTACCTACCACCTGCCTCTGGCAGGCCAGTGCCCAGCTGAGCTGGAGATGATGTTTCTAGCACTTTTCTAGATGTTCTGGGTCCCCGGGCTCATGGCTACCAGCTGACAAGAAAAGAGGAGCCCAGTCCAAGGAAAGGCTTGATAAGGTGGGGTGCTGTCCCTCCATAAAGAAGCAGGTCCATTCACAGTACTCACTAGTGGTGGCACCTAGGACACGGAAGGTGTCACCCACTTTCTTCAGGTGGTGGTGGGAAGGCCAGTTCAATTTCTCAACCCTTTTCAAAATCAGTTAACACAGTGTTCCACTTAGATAGCAGAAAAAAGGAGGGGGACCACAGTCTTCCCTCACAGGCCTTTTAAATAAATTGGTCTATTAGCCCAATACCACTTTTCATCTCTATAAACCAAGACACCCCTAACCACAGGCATAGTCCACCAGCAGATAGCCACAGCCTTTCCATAGGAAGAGTCAAACTATGCCCAGCCAAACTTGCTCTGTCTATCACAATCTCAGCTCGCAGCCCTTGCCCTCCTGTGAGGACTTGGCTCCAGGCACAGGCAAGGAAGTAGGATGAAGATTCCACCAGGACAATGAACAGGAGGTGAGACAGGAAAGCCAATGTGTTGCTCACAGGAAATGAAAAGCTCTAAAGCCCGAAGCATTTCCATTCTTTTTTTTTTTTTTTTTTTTTTTTTTTTCTTCATAGTTCCTTTGAGCTTATGCTGCCTGATATTCTCAGAGCTTGGAGCAGACTAGCTTAGTATAAAATATTCATTCTACCTTCAGATACTTTCAGGCCCTCTGTTATAACCGTTCACTCAAGTATTCTTCAAACCAGAGCACATATGGGTTTAGTGCTTGATCTTAAACTCTTCAAAGGCAGGAAGAAGAAAGAATGTAGGGAATTTTGTTTGTCAGCCCATATTCCTCCTTTACACAGAATTCTTTTAAGGTAAAATAACCACAGAGTAAAGAAGTTTTGATGAACAATAGAGATGGTTTCTAAATTAGCTGATGATATACTTGAAGGAATACATAACAAAACATTTGAGAAAATCCAGATTTTCTAGACTGGCTAAACAGGAAGCAAGTTTATAAATGTAACATGGTATATGGACAAATTTAGTGTCAGTATCATCATTTTAGAGGAATTTCAGATTAAGAGTAATTACCAACACATACAGCACCGAGTCTTTCCCTGCTGTGCACATGTTTCACTTTTACAGTTGAATAAAAGAGCTAAGGAATAGCTACACCACCTGCTTAGGCAAAGAAGCTAAAGACAGGTGCCAATTATTTGGGAAGTGAATGACTCAGGTTTTTTGACATGCATTAATTAATTAATTACAATTCAAAAGTTTCATGCATTCTCCTTGAATTTTAAGAGAAAAAGCTGTTTCCAGAGGGGCAGATATTTACAGAATATATGTAAAGAATTAATGAAAATTGCTTTCAACATACCAAAAGAAAGTCATTAAAAAGGTTTCTGAAAGGGGGAAATAGGCCCTTGTCAGTGCTGAAGCACCCCACTGTAGTGCAGTTACAGACTCAATGAACTTTCTGGAAATAAAACATGTATGAAGAAATATGCAAAATATTCAACACAACTGGTGCTTGAATGATAGGCAATTTTTTTCACTTATTTTTTCAACAACTATTTTTTTCCTGTATTTTAGGAAAGGCTCTATAGGATGTTCAGGGTCTCACTACTAGATTGGACTCACAGTGATTCTCCTGTTTACAGCCTCCCAAGTGCTGGGATTATAGGCATGCACCAACACAGCCAGTCTCAGTGCCATCTCTGTGTACTCCAGAGGTGGGGCTGGCACAGCAAGTCCAAGGATTAAACCCCTGCCCCCTGTACCTACTTGCAGGTGGTTTAATATTTTTCAACAATTTGTAAGTGTTATTTTTGTAATTAACAATAGTGTATTAAACACATAAATAATATAAGCCCAACCTCTTTCTGCACAAAACAACTGCCAGTGTCATAATTATTTATTTATTTAGTTAGTTTTATTTGTTGGCATAAGTTTATGTCATACACACACATACACATATTGTTGCTTTTGTTGTCATCACTTTTTGTTTGTTTTTTGTACCAAGAATCAAACTCCGCACCTTGGGCTTATCAGGCAGGCACTCATACCACCTGTGGTGCTGATCTATATCCCTGACCCCATATTTGTCATGCATAATAACTGCATTCATCTTGGGAAACTGGTCTGCTGATGTATCATACAAAGTTTTAGCTCAGCCTATGTTTAGATGAACTCTTCTAATTGTTTATTTTATAATAAAAGCAGTGGGAAGCTGTTTTCCTTTATCTTAATGAAAAGAAAGACATTTGGGGCAGTCATTAGTTAAGATGACATACTCAGGAAAAAGAACAGGTTACCCAATATGAAGAGTATTTATTAAAAAACAACACCAAGTTCCTGCTTTCAAGGAGTTCATAGTCTAAAGAAGGACAAGCTCAACAGAAAGCTGTTGGTGCCGTGTTCATTTCAAATACCAGTGCATATTCATAGTTACATATTTTTCCAGAACCTTCCTTCTTTCTAATTTCAAAGAGTATCATTTCGCCAAGGAAACTTAATATGAATTAAAGTCATTTGGGGTTGAGTCAAAATTGGGTATTTGACTTCTAATTTAGTTCTAAAGCCAGGAAAAATGTCAGTTCTCGTGACATTCTTGTGACACAATACCCTTAACATAAATGGATTCCTTTGTGCATGTAAGACGAATCTGCTGGCCTTTTGTGGCAAGTTTACCATTTGAAAAAAGTTTCACACACTGCGTTGTTGCAAGAAACAGACATTTGCTCAGTGTTTGTAGACTCTGGCTCAGCTGACAGTGATTTTCCATCAGTGGTGAGAAAATTATTGGAATTACATAGCCAGGGTTGGCTTTAGCCTGGTCTTATATAAAAACCAGTCATAATTCTGTGTCTGTTCTTTTGTGTGAAAATAAAAAAAATAGTTTTACAAAAAAAAAGATGTTACTGCTGTCTTTCAGGAGATCTATAGTTACTAAATCAGATAGAGCTGTATCGCTGGGCTTCACCAGTTCTAGATTTTAGGCATTTGTAGTACTTATAAAAGCACAGTTAAAACTGTGCTGACACAGCAATCAAATGCTCTGTTGTGAAATTATTTCTACAAATGTGACATTGAGAGTTTTTCCTCAGAAGGAAATCCTTTAGAAATTGCTTTTTCAAATGCAGGTGGGAGGATAAAGTCTGGAATTGTAGCTAGTTCTGCAGGAACTGAGAGAAACACTGAAAAGTAAAATAAAGTAAAACTCTTTACATCACTTCTAAAGCAATAAAGTCGAACTGCTGCTCAGAATTAGTGAAGCGGCTGCAGAGTGAAGCAGCAGTTATGGAGCAGTCCTGCCCCCCTCCCCCACCTGTCTGATTTTCTGAGCCTCTGGCCAATCTTGTTTCCTCCCATTTTAGAGGGGTGTGTGTGTGTGTGTGTGTGTGTGTGTGTGTGTGTGTGTCTGTGTGTGTCTGTGTGTGTCTGTATGTGTGTCTGTGTGTGTGTGTGTCTGTCCTATGCCCTCTTGTGTGTGCACACAAATTTGCCTGTTAGGGGTAAGCTGATAATGAGGTGGGAGAAATGCCAAGCAAACTGCTTAGATGAATCAATGCATTTAAAACGCTTAGTATTTGGCACTTGGCTTAGAAACGTAGTATCAAGTAGGATATGATCAAGCAACTGAACTATAAAATACTGTGTATAACTCAAGACTTTATAGACATTATGTTATATATAAATATAAGCTACCCCTTATGAGAAGCCTATATATAAGGGGGGAAAGGTGAAATATTTTGTCATGACAACTTACTGAAATTTTTTTAAAATTTATTTATTTATGTATTTGAGACAGGATCTCACTACTCAGCTCAGACTCATAGCGATACGTGTGTCTCAACCTCTGCAGTGCTGCCATTGCAGGTCTGTACCACCATGCCTGGGCCAGCACGGTGTGCCCAGGGTTCCAGTGCCAGCATGGCATGTAGTACTGGGGATCAAACCAGGGTCCTTTCATTTGCCAGACAGGCACTTAGACCACCAAGCTATCTCTGCAGCCCTGAACTTTTTTTATTTTTGCTTTTTCTATGGCTGTATTGAGGAGCAAACCCAGTATCTGATGCATGCTAGGTAAGTAATCTCCTCGCCAGTTACTGATTTCTAACTTAAATTAATAAATTCTAACTTATAAGTAGTTACTTGTTATTACACTTATTTGATATAATTCATTATCTGTATTTTGTCTACAGTAATTTATAGAAATAGTATCATTATTAATATCTCTTTAGCATTCAAAAGCCATTATATGAACACAAGATATTGAAATATAACAAATCTGAGTTATATGTATTAAAATGATAAAAAAAACACATTAAGACAGTATGACTTGCTAATAATTATTGTACTTTTTTTCTTTTTGACACATAATATTTCTATGTAGTTCAGGCTGGCCTTGAACTCAGTGTGTGTTCCAGACTCACTCCCAGCAACCCTCATACCTCAGCTTCCTGAATGCTGGGATTACAGGTGTGTGCCAGCACACCAGTATATATTTGAAAAATTGTGATATTAGAGCACATTTTATTTTTCATTCATTTGTCCTTCCTTCCTCCCTCCCTTCCTCCTTTCTCCCTCCTTTCCTTCTTTCCTTCTATTTTATTATTTATAAATCAACCCACTTACCATTCAGGCAACAATTAGTTTTAAAGATTTTTTGCTATTTTTCTTTTATTAAGACAAATCAATTAAGTAGCCTATGTTTTCAGTTGCTAAATTTGTTTGTAGCAAATAAAATGATTTGAAGGTTAACTTCCAAATCCATCAGTGCAAGAGCCCACCCCAGCTGAAGGGCCGAAGTGCCAACCCCGGTGAAGCGCGGCTGAAGCAACCTCTCCATGGGGTCTGACCCAGTGGTCTGTCTACCACTTCCACTCTCGGTTGCATTTGTACCGCATCTCCTTGAATTCTTTCTACTTTTACTCTTCCAAGGTGACCTCCTTTTGCCTTCTCACAGTGTATGTGCCATGTCACCGAGCCCATGACTTCTCTGTTCTCCCTGGGAATACTTTCCTAGAAACTGGACTGGACTGGACCCTCTTTCTGCAACATGTGCCTGAGGCCTCTTCCAATGGATTGGCCCTCCTGGTCAGATATTAACACTCAGGGCTCAGCTCAAGAACAACCTCCAGAACCACTGGGACAGCTAATCCTAACAGAAACACACTATTTAAATCTTTTTTTTTTTTTTTTTTGCAGAACCAGGGATTGAACTCAGGCCCTTACACCTGCCAGGGAAGTGCTTATTCCACTGAGCTATCACCTCAGCCCCCCCTTTTTAAAATCTTGTCTCTTGTTCAGCTTCTCTTTTAAAAATGTATTTAGTGCAAGATCTATAGGATCTCCCTACGCAGATCGCACTCGTAGAGGTCCTCCTATTTTCAGCCTCCCAGGTGCTGGGCTTATAGGCACACGCCACCACGCCTAGTCTCAGTTGCCCTCTCAGCTGCTGTCTCAGTGCAGGGGCGGGGGTAGCATGGCCCGCCCAGGATTGAACCCAGTTCCTGTGTTTGACTAAGCAGGGGCTTTAGTCCACTGAGCTATCTGGTAGGTTCTTCTTGCTCAGTTTCTTGTGTTAGTGATTCTCTCTCTTTTTCCTTTCTTTCAAGTACTTCTCTTAACACACAGGGAAATACTAGTCCTAAAAGAGAAGCTAGAAACTGCCTGTGAAATGTCTAAGTTGTACAGATTTTTAAAAATTGTATCAAAGTCTGAACAAGGAGCCTCAGGGCTGCTGTATATGGGGGAGGGCCTCTGCCCCCACTCTATACAGCCCTACTTGTCATTGCCAGCAGCACCAAAGAACAGAGTGAACTGAAAAGTGGGGAGGGTAGCGAGACAGTACATGAGCTTCACCTGCATATTATGTGGTCTGAGCACTGGGGCCTTCTGAGACCTGTCTTGTCAAACAGGGCTCTCCTATGTGTCTACGTTTATACATACCTTATGGGACCTACTTACGTATCACAAAGCCATTTGGGCTTGAGCATTTACGGATTGGTTAAATATAATGGTAGCCATACATTTGATCAAGGAACTCAAATGCAATACTAAAAGCTCTTAATTATGCAGCAATTTGTTTGCAATCTAGAAACAAAATAGGTTGAAGATGTCTTCAAATCCCAGGTATGTAACTTAGCTGTGCAGTGGGGAAAAGCTATGCCACTTCTATGAGCCATGTATTAAAGGACCTTTGGTACAATGATCTACTCAGTGACTTGGTTTGGTTTCACAAATGGGTGAGTTTTGGGAAGAAGTCCAAAAACTGCATGTTAAGGAAATAGTGCAAGTATGTATATATATATATATATATATATATATATATATATATATATATTTTTTTTTTTTTTTTTTATCACTTACTCAGCAGTGCTCACAGGGGAGGCAGCAGTAGTCTAACTAAACCTGGGGGGATGGATTGCTACTGCTGTGAGACCACAGGCAATTGATCACGAGAATGAGATGCTTGTGAAGTTGCTGGGTCTATTATTTTGTCTAATTGGCCCAATGACCAACTTATCAGCCATGTTGTTCCTTTGGGAAACCATTACATTGTAGAGGAACTAAGAAGGTCGCCCCACTGAGACCACTTCTTGGTTTCATTGTTAACCCCCTGAGCCCTATCGCTGGGAATCCTGGTGTTCTATGAATTTCATGGCTACTCAGTCAAATGCAATTTTACATACCCTATGCTGTGTATTTGATTATGGTTTATAAATGGTCAGAGTTTTTCCTGGGCCCACCTACCATCTCTGGGACCAATCCTGTGCTTTGGTTAAGGGAAAATGGGCATAGATGATCCTACTTGCTCTAAGATGAGCCTCCTGAAGCACCAAGAGTTTCCAAGATGGAGACCTGGGCTGTGACACAGGGTAAGCTATATCACTGGCTATCAATTTTTTCAAGGTACCAGGCAAGGAACCCAGGGCCTCACACCTCCTCAGCAGGCTTCTACCACTAAGCTGAAACTCTGGCCTTTTTTATTTCAAGACATGACCTCGTTAAGTTGCTCTAGCTGGCTTTGAACTTGTGATCTTGCTGCTGTAGCTTCTCAAGTATCTGGGATTACATGTATGCACCAGCACAACTAGATTCAAATCTTTTTTGTTTATTTTGTTCTCCCATTGTAGCTCGGCTGGCTGTACTGCTTACCCAAGGCTGCCCTTAACCATGTAGTCCTTTTACCTCAGCCCCTAACTACCTTCCCAGTGCTGGCATTACCAGTGTGTGCCCCCACAACTGTCTATATGCCAAATCTTTTATTTAAGATTCAATTAAAGTTTATGTCTTTCATAAGGAAGTTCAGATTCTCCTGCTGTTTCACTCTCAGAAAGCAGTTCATTTTCTAAACTCCTATCTTCCTCTCTTGCTTTACACATCAGCCTGTGCAATAAACTTTAGTATCTCTGGTACTGTTGTCTGTCAGTCACTGGCGGATACATCCCTCAATATCTGAACATGCTTTGAGACCTAGAAAAACCACTTAACATTAATCCTAGGCCATTCACCCTCAGACTCAGTCTCAGGTATAATTCGATTTACTTTCCCTCAAAACTGCTTCTTCTCTGGGTATCTTAACTCAATAAATGGCATTACCTATCTTGTAGTTATCCAAGGCAGAAATCTGAGTGATTATTGATCCCTATGCCTCTCATCTAATATTAACCAAGTCTTGTTTCACTGAAATATTTCCTAAATACTGATCACACCTATCCATGTCTCTCTAGCCCCACTGACAATATCTTAAATACCTCTCCCATGGCACCACACAGCCATGCTGGACCTGCTACATCACATTTCTGAATTGGTTAAAAGTTGCACTGAAAATAGTATTGACTGCATATTTGTAGAGAGCTACTTGTACGATGAGGTAACTTGTGTAATGTGGGGGAAGCTGCTGTCCTGAAAGTTTGTTAGATGTTGTATGTAAAATAATCTAATTTAGCAAGTTTGATGGTTTGTTTGTTTACACACCTATGCACAAAAACATGTGTTTGAAGTGGGCTAGGAAATAGATTAGTTTTTATTTTTATATTAAAATTGAACTTTAAAAATAAATAGTAATATAATATTGCAGCGTTTAAAATGCATCATTTAAAATGCAGATGATATGTGAAAATCTACACTCTGGATTGTGAAAAAACTGGAAAAAGTGAGATAACTATTAACAAGTTTTATACGACCTGGAAATTAATTGTTTAATCAATTTTCATATTGTTACTTAAATATTTTGATTATATTGAATCAAAATATATTCCTAAAATTCATTTCATTTATTTAAAAAATTCTTTTAAAATGTAGCTAAGAAAGTTGCATGTTATCCTTGCCTTGGGCAGCGCTGTCTGCAAACACTGAACAGCTCATTTTTTAAAAAAATGTATTTTAGTACAGGGTTTACAGGATCGCACTACATAGATCGAACTCAGCGATCCTCTTGTTTTCAGCCTCCCAAGTGCTGGGATTACAGGCATGCGCCACTATGCCCAATCTCTAAAGCTTTCAGTGGGCTCCAGGGGCGGGGCCTGCACGGCATGCCAGGGAGCAAACCGCGTCACTGTGTCTGCCTAAGCAGGCGCTTTAATCCTCTGAGCTAACGAGACCTTCCCAGAATGGAATATTTTAAAACAGAAAAGTTGAATTTTTTTTTTTTTTTTAAATTGAAGGGCCCATATAACTGGGTGGTCTCTGAGCCCTGTAGTTAACAATGCTTTGCACCTTCTAAAAAATCGGAAGATGCATTGTGATTCTGAAGTAAGGAGCACTCCAGTCTTAGCGACCTCAGGCTTCTTTGAGGTTTGCCTGGGTCAAAAATTAGCAGCCTGCCCTCTCGAAGTGTGGGAAGGAAGAAGACAATGCACGGAGAACACGAGCTACCTTTCAAAGGCAGAAGCAGAAGAGCACTTGAGACTTACCTGTGCCAAGCAGTCAGATGTGCACACTAAGGAATGAGAAATGGAAAATTAATAAGTTGGAAGCTGGCTGTACAGAATGAACTCCACCTTTAATATAACACATCTGCACCTTCTGCTTTCATGAGGATTTCTCAAGTTATTCCAAAGAAAAATATTTGCAGTTTAGAAATATTCTGCACATGGAAAGGATTGTGCAGATAATCATCAGAGAAGTTCCTTATGAATTAAAATCTGGTGACAACTGAGGTGAATGTTACATAACAAAAGCAGTGCAGCTTTTACTAGAAATATAGCAGTATCCATAAAGCTAATATTTAAAAGCATAGGCGCCACTGTTAATCATACAGACTGGCAGCAGACTAGTTAGATTTGAGCCTGACACTGCTACTAGCTAGTTGTGTATGTGCCGCTGAGACAGCACAGCAGACTAAAGCACCTGCTTAGGCAAACTTAGGCAAGTACAGGGAGCATGGTTCGATTCCCGGCACCACACACCACACCAGCCCCATCCCCTGCATCAGGGTGGGCTGAGACGACCACAGAGTCCGGGCATAGTGGCATATGCCTATAAACCCAGCACTGGGGAGGCTGAAAACCAGAGGATCATTATGATGTTTTCTATCTATCTATCTATCTATCTATCTATCTATCTATCTATCTATCTATCTATCTATATCTATTTACTATCTGTCTATGACATTGGGCCATTTCTGTTTCTGGCTCACACCAACTAAAAGTGTACCTCTGTGGCTCAGTTATTCTTCTCTCCTTGCTGGGACAAATACCTAACACCCAAAATGAATGAAGAAAAGGTTCATTTAGCTCATAGTTACTGGAGGTTTCAGTCCATATTTAGCTGGCTCCAAGGCAGAGTGGCACAAGGCAGAGGGCATCCAGTTCATGGTGGCAGAACAACAATGGCAACAGAGAGAGAAAGTCTGTTTCTCTGTCTCTCTTAATTATATTCAGACTGTCCATCCCAGGCTGGGTGTAGCACTCACACCTATAATCCCAGTAGTACTAAGACCCATCATCCCAGTGGATCACCCATAATTCCAGTGGATCATGAGTTAGTCTCAGACTCTAGAAGTCCCTGCCCCATGACTGCACGAGGCTTTGAGAGGACAACTAGATACAAACCATAACATGCTATTATTTGTGAGTACATTCTATGATGCTTTAAGCTCCAGGGTAATCTCCTACCTCACATGGTTTACTTTGTATGAAAAATACCATGGACTTCTCATCTACACATTCAGTGTTAGAAGTACCACAAGTACGTGCTGGGGGAACAAGGAAAAGTAATGCCAGTGTGCAGCTCACTAAAGGACAACCTAGAGGAGCCACTGCCCTGCCATGGATGTGAATCACATTTGCTCAGGGGGCTAAACGAATGTCTAAACAGAGTCTGTTCTCGTGGGATGGGATCTGTGTGTAGCTCTCCTTGTTTCTTCAAGTGCCTCCTGTACTGCAATAATGATTGAAAGTGCCTTGCATTTGCATTGTGTCTTTGAACATCACTTGCATGACCATTATGTCTTGAGAAGTTCAGGGCCATTAAAGGTGGACAATGAACTCACTTTACCCTCACAAATCTCTTTGAGGAATCAAGTCAGTTGAATATTTATATTTGCACAACTAGGGAGCTCTTTGCCAAATATCTTCTGGCAGACCATAGGACAGATTTCCCAAAGAAGCCAGCTGCAGCCTAGCAGGTGCTGAGCAGCTCCTCTGTGCTGCCCCTTGGTCACAGGGGCCACAGTGCCTTCCCCACACCACCATGGGTCAGTGAGTGGTCATCCACTGGCTGCTGCTTGACAGGAAGCCATGTAGAAAGTTTCCCCACTGAATCAGAGAGTGAGGTGGGCGAATAGAGAGTGAGGCTTCCTGCTGACTTTCTCATGTGGTAGCCAAAGGTGATTTTCCACAAGATAACACCTGCTGGAACGGATAGTCTTGAGCTCCTTTGCACCCAAGTTAGCCTCCTGTTACACCAGCATTGTTGACTTTATGCCAAAATCCAGGCACATTTGTCAGAGATGGGAATTTCATGGAAATGTTTTATCAGAATTATTTGTCAGGAAACCTCCTGAGTGTAAAGCACAGACACGTTCTGTTTAATGAGGCCCTTGTTAAATCTGATCAGGCATTTAGCAAGAAATCACTCTCAAAATTATGTTCTCTGGTTTTGTTATCCATTTGATCTAAATTTGTGCTTTAACTGCTAAATATTTAACACAATGAAATACATTAAACACATAGTAATCTGTTCTCAATAAATGTAATAGCTGAAGTTTATGATCTTAATTATAATACATCAGATATCAAAATGTATAAGGTTGAGTGCATCTATATTCAGTCTTACACAAAACAAAATGATTTTAGAAGCTAAGAGTTAGCACCATGTGTCCTTTTATTTCTGTGCCTCCTATAATTTGGCTTTAAAACTATATGGATTTGAGCCGGGCGTGGTGGCACATGCCTGTAATCCCAGCACTCAGGAGGCTGAGGCAGGAGGATTGTTGTGAGTTCGAGACCAGCCTGAGCTACAAAGTGAGCTTAAGGCCAGCCTGACCTGCATAGTGAGACCCTGTCTTGGAAAGGCAAAAAAAAAAAAAAAAAAAAGAAAAACTATATGGATTTGGCCATGCATGGTGATGTATGCCTATAATCTCAGCACTTGGGAGGTTAAGCAGGCTCATTGTGAGTTCAAGGCCATCCTGGGCTGCAAAGTGAGTTTAAAGCCAGCCTAAACTGCATAGTGAAACTCTGTTTCAAAAAAGGAAAAGAAAACAAACAAAATCAAAACTATATGGGTTAAACAAAGGATAAAAGGATATAAGATTCCTGAAGATAGGTTCTACTTGTCTACTTTTTTAAACAGGAACACCAGTATATGAAATACAGTAGGTTTGAACATATATATATATATATATATATATATATATATATATATATATATATATATATATATAGAGAGAGAGAGAGAGAGAGAGAGAGAGAGTTTCTACATATCTGATATATAGTTTGGGTCTTTATAGCTACACTAGTATTTTCTTTTTCTTTCTTTTTATTAATTTTATTGAGACGCAAATAGCAATGAGATAGTTTCAAAACCAATTAATAGGACACTTTCAATAGTTAATACATTGTATATTGTTGTCTTTTTAGTGGTTATTCATAGTACAAGATGCAGACATGCTATCTTGTCTAAACACTACTAGCACAAATCTTTCTTCTCATTGAATTAAGAGAAAGTAGCTGTATATCTATCCTATTTTGTATATACAGAAACAAAGTGGTCCTTCATTTGTATCCCCTTTTTTGTTAAGTTTTGTCAGAGATGGCTTTTCCATTGCCATTTAAGTATTGTAGGTGCATGAAAAGTAAATGTCAAAGAGACAAGGTCTACTAGTATTTTCTCTTCCTCTCCAGACATGATAGTCTCAAAGACATTAAGAGAAATGAATCCATATTAGTAACAGAAAAAGTGTTTTCCATTTACAGAAACATAATATTAACTTACAATTGTGCAACATCAAAAGGTAAACCAAGTGTAAAAAGTAAAGCCATATTAATATACTGAGCTGTGAAAGATTCAAGTCAACAACTTCTGCAGATAACTCACTACTATTGTGGACTGCTGGACTGTGTTGTTTTACTGAATTCAAGGAACCTATAGTATTTAGATGCCAATGGAATACCCATCTCTGACAGGACTAAACAAAAAAAAGGGGCTACAAAGGAAGGTCCATTCTGTATCTGTATATACAATTTACTTAGGATAGATACACACCTACTTTCACTTAAATCAATGAAAAGAAAGATTCGTGCTAATAGCCTTTGGACAAGATATCCTCTCTGTATCTTGTAATATAGATAACAATGTACAAGGTATTAATTATTGAAATTGTCCTATTAATCATCTTTGAAAAAAAAAGTAAGTCAGGAGACACAGAGAATAATGAAGTTTAAATGTATCTATGTTTCCACAGTCGTTTGCTTTAAGTTATCCTGAAATCAAACAGCTAAATGTATATACAAATATGGAATTAATAAATGACATGTTTCTAAAAAAAGCTAACCTATAATTAAAGTACAGAACCTAATTATTCAATAAGTCAAAGTTATTCCATAAGTATTGTAGGGTTTTTCTAAAGGTTGTTGCTATCACATGTAAGCCTTCAGTATGAAAACTGGGAATCCTATTTTAATCCATTCATCACATTAATTAATGAGCAATATAAACAACCCATGCAAGTACTTCAGCCAAGTGCTGTCCTTGGGGACCGAGAGTGATATTTCAGTGACAAACTTTATTTCTTATTTATTTATTTATTTATTTTTTATTTTTTGTGGAACCAGGGACTGAGCCTAGACCTTTGCACTTGCCAGAGAAGTGCTTATTCCACTGAGCCATCTCCCTGGCCCAGTGACAAACTTTAAAAGTAAGGAGCATCCTCTTGAGGTTGAAAATCCATCATAAGTTTTTGATCTTTCCAGAGAGTAGTGTTTATGCAAAACCTGGCACAGACATGAACTACATAATCAAACCAATGTTTCCTTGTACGGTAAATATGATCCGTTAGCTATTGTGAGATGATTGCATGGCCCCTAAGCTGGCCCCAGGCATCCTCCCCTTCCTGGATCCTCCTCACTTCTTCCTCCAGCAGCATCTCCTGCAGAGGGCAAGGCTACTGTCTCTGAGCTCTCCCTTCCTCACTGGTACTACTCAAAATTTGTTCTTGGGAAAAGAATCAGATCTCAGATATATTTTTATGGATCCAAATTATGACTTCACCTTCTCTTGAAGTACTTGTATTTGGTCTTATTCTCTGCATTGAACATCAGGAAGATTGTATTTTGTAAGTTTGTTTATTTACTTTGGAGATGAAGGCCTTTCTGTGACACTGCAGTTGCATGTACACATGAAGGTCACTGATTTTCAGCTGACCATATAGCTCAGTGGACTAAAGCCCCTAATTAGGTAGAGCAAAGCTGCCAGGGTTTGATTCCCAGCATGCTGTGCTGGCCCCAGGGTGTGCTGAAACGGAATGGGTGTGGTAGTGTGCACTTGGGAGGCTGAAAACAGGAGGATCACTATGAGTCTGATCTACAAAGAGAGACCCTGTAGATCCTATACTAAATACAATAATATTAATAATTAATAATAATAATTAATAAATAAATTTTTAAAGCCACTAATTTAGCCATATTACTGCAACTCCTTAAAATGAGCTGCACAATTTACTGTCTATTCAGGCTGTGGTTCTTGTTTGTCTTTGCTAATCATTGACATTTATAACTATCTCACCTTTGACTTTGTATGTGCCATGATTCTCATACCTGATGGACTCCTCAGGATCATCACCCTGCAGTGAAAGCCTGTTCCACACCACATCCACCAAATTCTTCAACCTACCCCAGCTCTTCCTGAGCAATTGGTGCCAGACTAGAGACCTCCACCCCAACTGACTCTTCCATCCCTAAACCCCATAGCAAAAGTCAAACATTTCTTCTCCTTCTCCTCTTTCTTCTTCTTCTTCCTGTCCCTGTTTCTGTCCCTCTCTTCCTCCTCCTTTTCCTTCCTTTTCATCTCCCTCTCTTTCTTTTTATTCTTTTTTAAAAATGTATTTGGTACAGGGTCTCGCTATGCAGATTAGACTCATAGGGAGCCTTCTGTTTTCAAGCTCCTCAGTGCTAGGATTACAAGTGGCCCTCACCACACTCAGATTTGGTGGCCAGCTCAGTGTACCCGAGGGTGAGGCCAACTGGACATGTAGTGCTGGGGCTGGAACCTGGTACCTGTGCTTAGGCAGACACTTTGTCTGCTGAGCTATCTTTCCAGCTTGACTTCATTATTTTTAAAAATAAAACTAATATTTGTTCACTCATTGCTGTCAACCAAATAGCAGCCTAGAAGTCTAACAGAGCAGAAACCCAGCCTCTACTGGAAGTCTGAGGAAAGGGCTGTCTGGGTTAGGGTCCTCTGGAAATCTTTCTTCCTGGCTTGTGCATGGCTATGCATGTGTTCATACTTGCCTGTGTGTGTTTTCATCTGCTCCTGTTCTGTCATCATTTGATTTTGTTTTTTTCAAAACAAGGTTCCAAGAATGCTAGTCATATTGGATTAGGACCAGCTCTAATGACTTCAGTGTACATCTGTGGTGGGTAACGATTCAGCCATGACAGTCCCATTTTCTCTATGGGGCATGCTTACAACCCTAAAGGTCATATTTTTTCAGAAAATTTTTGATGATTTATAGAAATACTTAGATACATCCATTAATTTTTTTTTCAGACTCCAAAGTGCTACTGTCTTATGCTAAATTCCTCATTCCACACCCCCTTGCAAATCCAAATTTATGTAAAGTTTCTTTTCCTGCAATTTTAGGATGGCACCATCACTCTGGATTGCTCAAACATAGGCTTCTATTTCCTACTTCTCTTGCTTCCACTTAGCTTCTCTTTTCCCTTGAAAGGACACTGACCTTTACTACTCCACTCTCACGCCCACTTACTGACTCTAATTTCATTCATCTTGCTCTGCTGGCTTCTAGGTCCCTCAATCCCCAGGTTCCTTCTACTTAGTGCTGCATTTGGCAAGGTAATTACTGAACAAGATATTTGTAGATTTGATTAGATCCCATGGGTTGGGCACCAGCTACTTCAAAAGTTAATAGAATTAAAATATCTTAAGAAATTAGCATTCATTCTTTTCTTCTTATAGACATAGCAACATCATGGCTTGGTGGCCAATGGTTCTCTGAGATGATTATTAAATTTTCCCCTAACATTACAATTTCTTCTTTAAACATTGTAATAAGTATGTTTGGATATACAGAACCAGCCAAAACAATGTATGCATACTTCAAAAGTTCATCATATTAATAGGCCTCTGGAAGCGCATAGCCACCACTCCAAGCACCTCTTACAATTGTAGAGACCAAAAGTAACTTGTGTACATATCATGATGTATCAACAAATTTAGTATTAAAATTTTTACACACTTTCCATCTCTGGTGTGCCACACTGGCCCTGCCCTCAGAAGTACTGAGACAGTGATTAAGACTGGGTGTGGTGGTGCACACCCATAATCCCAGTGTTTGGGAGGCTGAAAACAGGAGGATCACTATGAGTCCAACCTGTGTAGTGAGACCCTGTAGACCTTGTACTGAAATACATTTTAAAATATTTATACATGTTTTTCTTTTCCTGGTGTATGCATTTTTGGTAGATGTTGTGTTTATAAATTTTAGGGTGACATTTGTGAAAATTAAGAGAAATACTCTTGTTATTATCTGTATTATGGTTTGGAAAACCTTAGGATTGATTAGTAGTGACCAGCTTGCCTAATGTTTTGTAAGATCTGCTTTCAAGGTCTTTTTTAGGTAATTTCTTGTTTATTTTCCACTCTGCCTCACTCTTTCCAAAGTTTATAAAGCATTTGACAGAGAAATCTCAGTTGTTTTTGTTTCCTTGTTCCTTTCTTACCATGTTCCTGTCCTTGAGAAACCTTAACAAATCCACTTAAGTCTTTAAAGCTATCTGTTAACATAAGCCGTATGTGGTCAACGATTTGGACAGCTACAGTCTTTTCCAACCCCTCCATCCTAGCTGCCTCTCTGGAGTTGACCAGGAAATTAGACACTCACTTTGCCCTGCTCTTCTCAGATGAGACAACCACACACCATAGTTTTAGGCTGTGAGCTGTGAGCTTCACTGGGGAAGATTTTCCCAATTATGATAACTGGCTTTTATGTTTCTAGAGACAACTAGAGCTACTCCTTTTCTTTCTCCCTCTCCTCTTCCCCTTTCACTTTCTGGAACACAGATATGATGTCTGGAGCTGCAGTAACCATCTGTCTTCATGAGAAAAAAAGCTAAGGAAATTTCCTTCCTCCTGGACCTTAGCAAATGTTGACAGCATATGACAGCTGAAATATTTCCAGGGGCCCAACTACTCAGAAGCAACCTCAATTTGTTCAAGCTACTCTAAGTCCATGATGTTTTTTATTACTTACAATTACACCATCTTAAATTGTTACACAAAGCATATATGTTGACAATTTCAGGGTTTTTAAAATTTGAGTTTTTAATAAAACAAAGCTCTCTGGTCATAAAATGTACACCTCAGTCAAAATTCAGCTACACATCAATGGATCCAGTTCCTGTGTCAGAAGGAGACAAAGGAAAGAGTTGGATGTTTTGATATAAATGAGTTATCTGTAAAAGGATCTATGAAGGCTAGAGAGATAGCTCAGAAGACTAAGCTCCTGCTAGGCAAGCACAAGACCAGGCTTTGATCCCTGGCACCACGTGCGACATCGATTCTACCCTCAGAGTGAGCTGAGCCAGCCACTGAGACCAGGCATGGTGGCACATGCCTGTAATCCCTGTTCTGGGGAGGCTGAGACAGAAGGATCATTATAAGTCAGAGGTGCATAGTGAGATTCTATACCAAATACAAAAATAAAGTAAAAGGATCTCTTGTTATGGGCAGTTTTTATAGCTAAGGAGCAGTACCCCCATCAACTACTTTCTGCATAAGCCAAAAAGGAAAAAGTTACTTTACAAATTAGAAGTGGTTGGGGTAGGGAGGATCTTGTGATAGTCTTCACTTACAGATTGAAAAAATGTATTTTCTTTTTTGACATTCTGTGTGTTGAAGACCCAGTGAGAATGTTCACAGTTGGCGAGAATCCCCATCCTTTTCTACAGAAAACCAAGGGACCTGGCCTCCTCTTTCTAGCTCATTCTCAGAGCCATTAAAATCAGCTGTTGCAGAGTTACTTTCAGGGTTTCCCAGTCTATAAAGTGTGCAGCTCTGAGGTTGAGTTGCTTTTTCTGAAGACAGTTTGCTTGTAGTCCTGCTGAGTTTTAAAGCATCCTAATTAAATACTCCTTGGAGAGCTTTTCCTTGCTCTGCTAGATTGAAGATTCTTCAGTGAAGAGGCCTCCAGGATTGTTTGTGGTGGGGATAATGTATCTCTAATTTTAATGCCTTAATTGTATTTTATACATGTCCTGAAAACCCAGGATACTAACCTTAATGAGTAGATTAAAAAAAATTGTATTTTATAATGAGAAAAATGCCTTGCTAAGAATGGGCACAAATCTGCAGGTCTTGTTTGTATTAATCCAAAACTACAAATTCCTTAAATGGAATAACATTGCTGTGTTTTTGAATAGTAGATATCTTCCTATATTTAAAGATAAAGATAAATTTAAATTTAAAGATAAAGCCCTCTTTCAGAGATAAACTCCACTCACAAAATGCCCAGACTCATCGCCTCTCTGGATGGCTCCAAATTTAATACAGAGCCAGCATTCTTTTTAGAGAAACCTGAGAGCCTTCAAAGGACTTGCATCTTGTCTGATGAAAAGCAGCTCAAAGGGAAGGAATTCAGGGAAACATGTTGACAGAGAAAAACCCAAGGGTTTTATTTCTTTGAAGTTGCTAGCTGTTTGGATACTGGGTATGCTAATGCCTATCCAATATTCTTTGGGTCTTCCATTATTCTACTTAGCTTTCCCCAGAATAGAACTGTATTTACATGAGAAAGTAACTTCAACATAATGCAAGCTAGCTCCTCCTTTAATTTGACTAATTGCATCATGTATTTATCTTTCATGGAAGAGTTCTGCTTGTTTGTGGACCCGAGGATCAAACCTAGGAGCACTCTGTCACAAAGCTACAACCCTGTTCACTTGTTGAGCAGCATCTCTCAAAAGCACCCAGACTGGTCTCCAAGTTGACACCAATCTGTCTCAGCAGCCTAGTGGCCGGGATTCTGAGAGACTATCTCAGCCTGAAAGGTCTTTTTTTGTTTTTTTTACTTTAAGAAAGATTTTTATTTTCCTAGAAAATCATACAAAATGTGTGACAAAAGGAAAGGGAAGAGAAAACACACCTGCAGATGCATCATGCCATGTCCAGGCAATGTGTGCATTTCTCACTTTACTTTTTGGATAGTACTCCTGTCATACTGTTAAGCATGTCTCACTTTACATACTTCATGCTTCTCAAAGAGAAAATGCATTAGAAAGAAAGCCCAGCACAGATTATACAGTAGTGAATAAATTTGCATAAGACCGCAGAAATCTGTCCCAAAAGTTATTCTTCATTCTACATTTGATTGTACATTGAGGTTGGTTAATTTATGTATGAAAGTCCTTATGTGAGTTTTATTTTATTTTTGTTTTATTTAATTTTTTAATGTATTTGGTACAGGGTCTCTGACTCATAGTGATCCTCTTGTTTTCAGCATCCCTAGTGCTAGGGTTACAGGCGAATGTCACCATGCCCGGATTCGGCCACCAACTCAGTGCGCCCGGAGTGGGGCAGGCAGGACATGAGTGCCAGGGATACATATTTTTCCCAAAGCCTGAAAAATTATCCCTTCTGCTTTTCATTTGGCTACTTCCTGGTCAGCTTTCTTTTTTAAAGATTGTGTCTGTTTTCCTCCCACAAGCTTCAGCTTCCTATCTACATATTAAGTGGTTCTCTCCTTTCTTGGAAGGTTGATTTCTTCTCCGATGCACTTATCTAATTATGCATTTAAACATGGGCTAATTGTATTGACTGTTTGTCTTCTTGGACACCTTTTAAGTCTCCCAAGGTCAGAGCCATCTGCTAGACTCCCTCCTGTATCTTCACAGCCCAGCCTTATCCTCACATATTACAGGGACCCCAGAATATCAGCAGTGATTGCCTGAGACTCTCCCTGGGTACAAAGTATGGGAACCAGCCCTACCATCCTTCCTGCAGTAAACATGCATTTTGCAGAGGAGACAGCTGTGAAAGGTGAAAAGTGCCCAGAGACTGAATATATTTCAAAATCTTGCTTAGCGTTCTGGTGGTAGCTGTTCAGCTCTTGTGACTGCAAATAGGAAATTTTGGCCCCTATCCCTGTGCAAAGCTTACTCACAGAAATAAATTTGAATTCCACAACCTACATTCCTCATTGTAATTCAGGGACCAACTTGAAATGAAATCACATGTAAGTAAAATAACGATATGAGTCTACAGTACCTTTATAAGTATCTCCCTCTCAGGGATAAAAGAATTGCTCCATTCAAACATCCTCTCTGTAAAACAATGAAGGAAACTCCTGAAGATGGAAATAGAAAAAGCTAGGTGGCAGCAGACTGCTTGGATTTTGTCACAAGCATTCCGGTCCCTATCAGTCTGTGGCTGTATCACATAAATAGTTCGAAGGACTCCAGGAAAGAGCTCCTGGCCCATTCCAGATATAGTTTGGAATTTCCATCTTTGTAACTCTGAGAAACACAGTCTGCACTAGATGTCTATGATTTTTGTTTCAATGATTCCTATTTCTAAGTTCCAAATACTATACACAACAGTGACACTGCTGAGTGTGTGCAGTGGGTGAAGAAGTAACAGGAACAACAGCAGCAAGAAAAGCCAGGAAGGCATGTCAGGATAATCAATTTAGTTGTATTACTTTCTTCTGTGACTCTGAAAAAACTAATTTAGGCTGTGCGAGTAGTATTTTGCTGCCTGGAATTGGTATCCACAAGCTTCAAATAAGCTATTCCACGAACTTGAAGTTGCCCTTGACGGAAGGGAAGGGACACGCGCAGCTCCAAGCCATTACGGAAGGTGTAATTTCACAAGGCCAGACAGCGGGAGAAAGTGATCCTCACAGGGAACCCTTCCCAGCTAATGATTTGTACTGCCCTCTCTTCATGCATCAGTGACCTCCACGGTGTTATTTTGGGACGGTTTCTCTTTATTTCCTTTTAGCACTATTATCGTATTTCTGAAACAAAAATTACTTTCAGTCACTGAGATCAGCAGGTGTAGCTAATGAAATTAGGGTCACAAAGCCGGATACTCCAGCATCCAGACTTCTGTTTAGTTTGCTGCTCCTTCAGCCTTATAACCTTCAGCCAGCTGTATGCCCACATGACCTCTGTTTTCACAGCAGTTAACCAAAGGGAGGAGGGTGACAATAATAGTGACGCCACCTTCCAAACCTGTTGCTAATGCTACTCAAGTCACCACAGCAAAGCCTGAGCACAAAACCAGGCTTAGAGCATGGGCTTCATAAGCCAGCTCTCATTATCTCCTCTCCTTTTTCCTGCCTTCCTTGGGCCCTGTTGTCCATCTTCTCAGGACTCACGGTAGGAAAAGATGACTCTCTGGGGCTCCCTAGCGGTACGTCCTGCACACCCGGAGCTAGCTGTGCAGCCCACTGCCTGCTGCAACATCGGGCCCCAGGAGGGATTTAGTCTGTTTACTCAATGCTCAGTTCATATTAAAATGCAAATGTTCCTGGAAGAAAAACACATTAATTTCCATCTGATTGCTTATTTACACTTTGCTGTGTGCTCCAAAGAGGCTGGGAGGGAAGCTCAGCCCACCTGCTAGGCCAGAACTTTGCCCCTGAGCCATGCCCATGGCTGCTCTGATACACTTAGCTCTTCTTCAGTTTTTACTATTTAGTATGAATTGTTCAGAAAGTGAATGTGGAAAAGAAAACAAACCCTCAGCTAAGATGAAGAGACACGAGATGCAAGAGGAAGAAATAAAGCTGCCCTGGAACTTGCCAATTTGGATAAATCAAGTTGTCTTGTTTTTTTGTTTGTTTGTTTGTTTTGTTTTGTTTTTTCTAAATATGTTCTCAAAGACATTAGTACCAGTAAAGGTATTCTTAAATTCTTGCCCTGAATTACGATGACCACAAACAATGAACTAACACTTTTCTCACTTAGTTGCCAAAAAGTCTTGTGAGTTCAGTGGACAAATGACCCAGGCAATATGTGGGAGGGGTGGTAAGTGGTAGTGATGGAAGGGAAAGAAACTCCCCACCCACTAGAGAGCGGGCATGAGTTCCTGTTCTTTAAAATGGAAGAATGAATTTTAGGAATAACACAGGTTGAGAGTAGAATATATTTATTGAGGGAAAGAAAGCTCTGGCCTGAGAGAGGGACAGCAGGGGACCCAAGTGGGTCACCCAGGAATCTGCTTTTTTGTAGAGATGTTTATAGAGTACATCCATATGGTGACACGGGTCCAAGGTGGGAAATATGGGAACTCACTAGGTGGGCATGAGGTGGGACAAAATTATGGTCAGACAGTAGGATTACAAGCACAATTGCTCAGGTAAAATTGATTAAATCAGGATCAAATGGGGAAATGAGTCATGCAGTAATCAGGTGTGAATACAAACAGGGGCTCTTTCTATTAGGGTTGGATTGGTGGTTCTTCTGGAATTTTTAAAGGTGATTGCTACCTATTAGAGTATCAATCCTTGGTGCCCATCCCTAGGGAGGTACATGGGTGCATCTGTTTAATCTTTTGTCCTGAAGTCTGGCCCACAGCTGAGGTATCTGTCTCCCCCACAGTTGCAAGGTATCTTTTCTTCCCTACTGGCACTTTGGAGGGCCCAGCCTTGTCTGATTCTACAAGATTTCTATTTAAGTCATAATCCACTCATAGTAACGGGTTCACTCAGTCTGAGTCCAGAGCCAGGACTGTGCTTCTCTTGGGTGAGTGGCTAAGTTCAAATAGTAGCTGCATGCAGTTCTGTAGGGGTTGATTTCATATCCTCACTTGTTTTCTCCAAAGCAAGTGATGGGGAATTGTGCTTGGAAATGGGCAGGTCTGAAGACATCATGCGGTGAGAGCTCAAAGCTAGGAGTAGCACGAGAAGGCCTCTCCACCTTGGGACTGCCACTTCCTGGCTACCCTTGCTCTCATTCAAGGCTTTCACAAAATACACAACTGTAAGCTGTTTTCCTCTTATATGAAAGAGGTACTATGGAGAAGGAAAAATTTAATAGATTAAAAAAATGTGAGAATGACTAGTGTCACATAAATACTGAAAAACAACATCCCAAGAATTCTTTTAAGTCTCATTAATCTGTGCTGTCTTCAGAAATTTTTTTGTTTTCCACAAGAATACCTTGCATTCCTGAAATAGTCCCCTAACCACATACCTCCTTTGATAGCCAATTTGTGATATATTTAAGGAAGATAACAATTTCCTTGCTTCACAGAGGTAAAGGTAGGAATCTGGGGTACCATGGCACAAACAAAACAGGATCCTAAACTGGCATCTAAAGACCTCAACCCAACCAATGACAACTTTCAGCAACACAATGGCCAGTGGCTTTCTTGGCAACAACAATCTTTTCAATGAAGCCAGTCTTGCATGGGAAGCAAAGGACTCAGAGATGGCATATTCCTGTGGAGTGTGTTTGGGGAATCATTTCCATGTCACATCAGAAAGGACAGGCTGTATGAAGACAGGCAGCTATCTAAAGCTGGGAGGAGGCTTGGATGACTCTAATCTCAACACACTTACCACTGAGTTCCTACACCCAAATTGTTACTGCAAGGAGGCAGAGAGCTGGATTTGACTCTAGGTAATTGAGTACTGTACACATGAAGGGGCTTGTTAGGAGAGCAACCAGGAAGTCCACTGTCCCTGAACAGGTTCCAAGTCCCCAGGGAACAGGCTGAGGATGGAAAAGCCACTGAGAAATGCAACACTGGAACTGAACATGCAAGAACATCCTTCGAACCTAGTTCACCATGGCTATAGCAACTACTAATGAAAATTTTTTCATGATTCTCAGTGGTATATTTAGCAAAATTTATAGGAAAAATTCAAGAAATTAATTGAAATGTAAGATGAGAAATGTTCTGAAAATTAACATTTTTGTAACCAGTGCTCACTTTGCGACTTGTTATAGTGGTAATGATTTCTTGCCTTTGTTTTTGGAAATCCTAACTCTTAGCTAGGTAGGATGGCTCATGCCTGTAGTCCCAGAACACAGGCAGAAAGCAGTAGTAGGAAAATTAGTATGAGTTTGAGGCCAGCATGGGCTTCATAGGCCTCCCTTAACTATATAGTGAGACCTTATCTCAGAAAACCAAAATCAAGACCAAAACAAAAATCCCTCAGAATCCCAACTCTGAGAATCACAGCTTCAATTGAAAACCAAGCTCTGTTCTGTGTGCAGTGCAAACAACATTCCAAACAGCAGCAAGCTTATGATGTCTCTCTGAGTCCCTCTGCATCACGAATAACGAGGAGTGAACACATGCAGCCAAGTATACTGTGCGATTCTTGCTTTCATTTCTTATTTGGTTTTGTTCGAGGCACAGTTTTGTTCATTTGCCCGGCTGTTTGGATGTGCGGTATATAGCAGTCCTCCCACCCAAGCACTTGAGTAGCTGAGACTGTCTATTGGGGTATACACCACTAACTGCAGGTTGGCGCCACTTCAGGTGAACTCAGGAATAACCATTCAATCATAAATTAAACTACTTTAAAAATGCATGACATTCTAAATGCTCTTTGTGGTGTGTGTGTGTGCGTGTGCGTGTGCGTGTGTGTATTTTAGGGAAGGGCCTATATGGTATTGAGGGTCTCACTACTAGATAGTGATCCGCCTGCTTACAACCTCCCAGGAGCTAAGATTATAGGTGAGCTCCACCATGCCCAGTCTCAATTGCTGTCTCAGCGTGCACTGGGGGCCGGGACGGCACAGCAGGCCCAGGATAAAACCCCCTGCCCCTCTGCCTGCTTAGAGTTACTTTAATTAGCTGAGCTATTTGGCTGGCCCTTAAATGTTCTTTTCTTAAGATAATGCTTTGTTAGCTAACTACAATTAGTTATTTAAAAGCTATTTCTATATATCTTATGACAAATAACTCTGATGATCCTAATGGTAAAATTTTTGTAAGTAAATTATATAGCTAACAGAGTCTCATTTTATTTTATTCCAAGACTAATCTAAGCAAAAGCTCAGCTTCATACTTTATCTGTGACAAATTCCAGAACCTACAACACAGAGTCCTCATTGGTATCTCTTCTTGCAAGGCTTGGATACAGCTCTAATGTTGATATTTGGGGGTCTTGTGGCTCTTAAGGAATGGCAAATACCTTTCTCATTTGAACTATAGATAACCGTATTTGGACTTGATTTTTCATCTAAATTTTATTAGTCTCTTTTATTTTCCTCAAGTATAAATTGAAACCTAGAATGAGAAAACATGCTCTAATATTATCTAAATATTTGTTTTGATAATGTGATGGCTGTAATTCCTAATGGATTTACAGAAATTAGTTAAATCACCCAGGCATGTAAATATGCCATTCAGTTCAGATGAAGAGTTAGGAGTTGTGGCAAAGAGGTTTCCCCCTCTCCCAGAATCCCAGAATCTACACCATATGGAAGGAACTGGTCTTCATTTTCCCATGCTTCCTCTCTTCATAAAAGTATACTTAAAATGTCATGAACAAAACAGCACATGTATATGCAGGAATATAACATGATGTATTGCAATCTGAATACCCTGGGGCATAAATATATCAAACTAGTTAGCACATACTACTACACCATCCATATTTATAATTCTCTTGTAGTGAGACCTCCTCCAATCTATTATTTTAGTAAGTTTCAATTGTATGTTGCTACTCACTAATGATATCATGTGATGCAATGGACCTTTTGTCTATTTTGGTCAACAGACCTTCCTCCAATCAAGTGGGTATTTGCCAAGGCACGAATAACCACCACCCTGCACTTTCCTGCATGATGTTTTTATATTACGCATATAAGATATATCGCCATGTGCATTCCTCTTGCTTATACTCCATAGTATTCATCCAGAAGAATAATGTCAGGAACACAGTCATTTTTAAAACTCTACCACCTCTTGCTTTGAACACTGATCATAGCATATGGCCTCAAGGTTGAGGTTTCAGAAATGCAGCAGATTTCACACACTCAGTGTCTCCCTGAAGAATGAATAAACAAACTGCACATAGGTTAGCGGGCATAGTACTATCATGTGATCATTTATGGGCTTAAGAGTTATTGCATGAATATGTGAGTTGGTATATGGAGAAATATTTAGGAGTATAGCAGTCCCTCACTTATCACAGAGACTGTGTTCCAGGCACCCCTGTGATAAGTGAACATCACCAAAGCAGCAACATGATGTTTATTTTAGTATTCATATATATTTTAAAGCTTTATAAACCCTTCCCACATTCTTATAAACATTTCCTACACTTTTAAAAACAATTCTAATGTCCTTAACCATTTTTTGAAATCATAAACCTACATAATTTTAACAATATATGTATTCTGTATGATACTGCAAAATCCTGCAATACAGCGAAAAATCTGCAATAAATAATTTAGGTTAGTATTTTTTGAAAACCCACTAAATTGTGAGTCTGCCAAAGTCGAACTACAAAGTAGTGAGGGGCTACACTTTCTGTAAGGAGATTGTCTTGGGTTAGTTTTCTCTCAAGATACCTGACATCCAAAGTTAAAAGGGAAAAGTTTTATTTAATTTCCATATTTGTAGAAGTTTCAGTCCATAAATCAACTGGTTCTAAGGTCAGAAGGCAGGGAAGATAGGCAGGTGCCGTAGCAGAGAAACAGCCCGAGGCAGGCAGAAGGCAGCACAGCAAGCCTGAGAGGAAGGAACAACCACAGGCTTTCGACCCCTTAAATCTTATTCAGATTTTTTTTTTTTTTTGATGGAACTAGGGATTGAACTCAGGCCCCTGCACTTGCCAGGCAAGCACTTATTCCACTGAGCCATTTCCCTGGCCCTTAGATCATATTCAGATTACACACTGCTCCATAACTCAATCCCAGCACCACACATTCTAGATCCAGCCGCCTCTGAAGAGCCTGCAGAAACAATAGCTGCACAATGCTTATGCTTAATTTCAGGTGAGAAGACTTGAAGCCTGTAAAGGTCAGGGGCTCACTGAATACTGGTTGATTAAGAGTGGACATCTAGTCCAGTAGCTTACTATTCTTCCTCATAAATCATTGGTGGGAAAAAATAAGGGGCATTGAATAAAAGCTTGAATGCAAAAAGCAAATGCTCCAAAAACCTCATTATAAACACCTGAAAAAAGAAAAACCTACACTCTCTTCTTTTTATATATATATCTCCTCTCTCAATACAACCTCCACGAAAGCATTTCTGTCCACTGAACTAAGAGTAAACCATTCAAAGTAGGAGCTATTTGAGTGTTTACAAAGATGTTTTCTTTCAATGTTTAGGTAATTTTTAGTGGCCTCCTGGGTCCTATTACCAGTTTTGACTATACTGAGAAGGATGAGTGTTGTTTTGGACTCCATGAAAAGGAATGCCAGGTAATTTTTGACTGATTTTGTATACAGTCAGGGACTTGTGTTTTACTTGCAAAACTTACTTTTCTTGGAAATTTCATGCTGAATAAAACTCTCACTGTTCTGTGGACTAAGGAGCAGCAGCACCAGCCAATCCTGAAGTTAATTAAAGAAGCAGAAGCTTAGACTTTGCCCCAGGTTGAGCTAATCAGAATCTGCATAGTCACAAGCGCCCCGGGAGACTTCTATATGTGCTCAGGTTGGAAAGGCGCTGAAGTAAGCTACGGGGTGCAATATTTATTTATAAACTGCCTTACTCTCTTTAGCAAAATGTAATTTTCTCTCCGGCTTCTAGCACTTGACCTAAGCTATTAAATCACTCAAATATATAAAATGATTGAGAAAAAGAAACTAGAAAAACCTTTCTAAGATGAAAAATAAAGGCTGAACAGGATGATGTCCTTCAGTGTATTTTCCTAAATTTTAATTTCTTGTCAGGTACCTCCATCGAGCACTGGTGTCAAGCTATGAGTGCAGGGCGGATTATCCACCCAGATTGTGATCCTTGTCATTGGTTGTTCTTCTCCTGAATTTAAATATTTCAACTGTTGTTCTCATTCACATGAAAGGAAGGCCAACAGGGTGTTGGGAATAGTAATAAGCTATTCCACTTTTCTTTAGAAATTGTACTAAAAGGTTTATTGAGTTGAAAATATGAACTAAAAATTAGTATGATGGATTTTCTTTCTTTCTTTCTTTCTTTCTTTCTTTCTTTCTTTCTTTCTTTCTTTCTTTCTTTCTTTCTTTTTCTTTTGTTGAGCCAGGGATTGAACCCAGGCCCTTGTGCTTGCCAGGGAAGCACTTATTCCATTGAGCCATCTCCCAGGTCCCAGGATGATGACGGATTTTCATTTACCACACCACATACGTATTAGAGCCAGGACAACTGGCTGTTCTACTCTGCTGTTTGGCATATACCAGGATTAGTATTTTAGTGACCTGGAAGAATTACTATGATTGCCAGCTGAATTTAGAGAATTAGTTAGACTCTGAGGAATGTTGGTGTTAAAAAATCTTACTTGTAAAGTATCTAATAACACTTTCCAGGTAGAAATTAAACTTTAAAAGAGAGTATAATAAATTTTTAATTACTTTGCACCTTCTGAAACAAGTAACTGTCGTGTAGCAACTGTACTTTTCCAAAATGCATAGCTTGAAACATATGTGTGTTAAGAATGCTGTATACTATTTCATACCATGAAACCTCTAAGATGTTCATTTTGCCAAGATGCTTCATTTTGTTCTCCAATATTATACAAATTAGGATGATACAGAAGTGGGTTTTGTGAATCAATGCTAGGAAGGCAAGATAAGATACTGTTTTCAAAAGTTACATAGAGCTAAAGAAACATGAAACTGTTTTAATTTTTCATTTCAAAACAAAAGATAATTTGCTTTCTGGCCTGTAATTCTTTTCTTGGCATTTCTATAAGTTAGATTTCCTGATGTCTATACAACCTTACCCTACTTAAATTTACTTGAGAAGAGAAACCCAGCATTTCTTGCACCCCGAGTATCTCAAGTAAGGATTCAGAAGTGGCTTCATACAACAGAAGTTATAAAGTCTCTTATCCTCTTCATTAGTGAGGACATGGGACATCGACATACCCACCAGAGGCAGTGCAGCTACAGCTAACCTCTCTAGTATCTTTGCTCAAGGCATTCTGAACTTTCTAATAAAAGTTGTGATAGAAAAACTTTCATCATTTTCTTGAAACCAGTCAGACACGAAACAGTTATGTAAACAAGGAAATATTTCCCGCTTTTGGTTCACCTGTGATCAGGGCAGTGGTGCTTCGTACAATCCAGGGCTGAGGAGGGTTTCTGTCAAGTAGAACCTGAAGACAGCAGGGTTTTTTGGTTGTTATTGTCATTATGTTTTTCCCTTTCTTTTTTTATTTTTTTATGTATTTAGTACAGGGTCTACAGCCTCTCACTACACAGATTGGACTCTTCAGCTTCCCAAAACACTGGGATTACAGGCACACACCACCACACCCAGTCTCAATCAACATCTCAGTGTGCCCAGTGGGCTGGGCAAGTATGA
This sequence comes from Ctenomys sociabilis, assembly GCA_004027165.1. Classification (NCBI taxonomy): domain Eukaryota; kingdom Metazoa; phylum Chordata; class Mammalia; order Rodentia; family Ctenomyidae; genus Ctenomys; species Ctenomys sociabilis. The sequence continues at coordinate 59,538 of PVKA01007098.1, forward strand.
TATCTCTGGGATCAACCCCTGGTCCCTGCATCTGCCTAAGCAGGCGCTTTGATCTGTTGAGCTATTGGGCTGGTCCTACATTTTTTCCCTTCTTAAAGCAACCCCCTTTCACTAGACAATGTACCTACGTCATCCAATTAATATGATTTGTAAACAGGACATAAATCTTTCACGTGGATGAGAACTCTAATCAAGTTCAGCTAATTTTTCATTCTCTATCTAAACAGTACTATTTTGTGAAAAGAAAACGTTCTACAAAATGAAGGATGTGCTACGGAGTTAGACCTCTCTTCTTGGTCAATCTATTTTGTTACTCTAACTAAACAAACTTTGCTGTTCCATTCTTTCACCATAGCAACTTTCAGGAGATAATCCACAAATCAATTAAAGACAAGTTAACTGCCAACATGGTCAAGTGACAAGCATTCAAATCATAATATTTACAGGCAACCCCTAAAATGTATGTATCAGAGAAAAGCTGGCCTGGCTGGCTTTCCTTCAAGTACAAGACTTCAAATGTGTATGATTATTTTTGAAAATCAAAAGTTCACTAATAGGGCAGGGGAGACAGCTCAGTGGCATAAGTGCCTGCTTGGCAAGCACAAGGACCTGGGCCCGATCCCAGGTATGGCATGCTGTGGTGGGCAGGGTGACACATGCCTGTAAGCCCAGCTCTGGGGAGGCTGAAAAAGAAGGATCACTTCAAGTATCAGCTGTGTAGTGAGGCCTTGTACCAAATACATAAATTTAAAATAATGTTCATTATATAATCACTCTTAGTTTATGACACCTATGTTTTCCTGACAGTTGAATATATATGTAAAGAAAAAAAAGGTAATGTTGTAGAGCATTTTACTGCTGTTGATTTTTAACTTTTTTTTACTTTAATATTTTCTACTCATAAAATATTTTGAAGATAAATGAAATAATGTTATGGAAAGTACAGTGTAAATTGCACCTCCTTTCCTTTCTTATTCCTCCTATTCCTTTGCTTTTTCCTCTTTTATTTTTAGAATAAAGGAGAAACAAAGACAAATTTCACACAAGGGACTAGAGTCCAATCTAATTGAAAATTAAACCAGTAATGAGGTCAACATCCACCTTTTTTTTTTTTTTTTTTTTTGTACCAGTGATTGAACTCAGGACCTTGTGCTGTCAGGCAGCTGCTTATGCCACTGAGCTATCTCCCCTACCCACCCAGCCATCTGGGTGTTTGTGTTGGCATCTGTGTCACAGACTCTGCTAAGAACTTCAAATGTGCTCATGGATATGTGAATGAATGACCATTTTCTTGATGAAGCTTTCTTTGACTTCTCCAAGCAAAGCCCTGTGTTCCAATCTCCATTTCTTGTTTTTTTTTTCCTAAATTTGTGGTTAACTGACTTATTTCCTGCCATTGTTCACTGGAGTGTAAACTTTGTACGAGCAAACACCTCCTTCATTTTCCTCCTCATCGTTAATCTTAGTACAAGACAAATGTTTTCAGTATCTAGGAAAACATCAGAGCCCTGGGCCTGGTGGTTTACTCCTGTGATCTGTCCCAAGTAGTAAGATCTGACCACTACAATTCAACAACTATGAAAAACCATATGAACAGAATTCAACAAATTATTTTGAAATATTCATCATACTTCAAACCCAGAACCTCTAAGTAATTAGACCACGTTGTACTACTACTGCGTTATTGGGAGCCATGGAAGCTGGAAAATTAGACAAATGTGTGAAAGCAGAACTAGGCCTCAGCATCTTATTAGTCCCTGAGATAGGTATCCTGACTGGTTAACGTCAGCTATTAGTCATTAGGCAACCTTGAGTCACCTGTTTTTGACATTACAAAGGTATAAATAAATGTCTATACTGCTGTTCTGGAGGTCCTCTCACCACCCAGGCAGAGTCACTGCCTAACCCAGCTTTTGTTTTCTTGTCTATCTTTTACCTCATTCCTGCCACCATTTCTCCCCAAGTACAATGGATCACACTGAGAGACCAATGGATCCCTACACTACATTTCTGAGATAATTTATACATACTAAATCTGCATGTTTGGAACACCATTTGTGTCGTTCTGAGCCTCCTGTCCAATTCACATTTAGTGAGTCTCTACAGCTTGAAATAGGTTGGTGGCAGAGTTCTGCATACAGAAATCAGCAAGTATTATTTGCTGACTATTAACACTCTCCAGCAGATCGCTGGCTATGAGGATTGAAGAGGCCCTAAATGAGCCATTCTGATCACATCTGTGTTTCATTTATTGTCGTAATGGGTTTTATTTTTATGGAGTTTATGCTTTTCGCCTCATCTTTTTTAGCTTTACTCTGAGCAGCTTCCCTCCACTTGCTGCTGCTTGTGGCTTGCTTCTACTCTACTGAACCTGGACCATGCCCCAGGGCCAACCCTGACCTTTGCCTACAGTGTACTACCTGGAGGTTGAGATAAAGAGAACCCGGAACTTTCAACTCACCCTGGAAAATTCCAAAATTCCAAACGGGAACTCTCATGTGTCAGACCCTCCTTCATGACTGACAGTCACCTTTCTCCACAGGAAGTTCCTTGAAAATCCATTCATATGTACTGTATTGCATGTATGCCCCCAACTCTAAATTAGTTACAGTCAAGGACATGGACAGGTGACACAGCTGATATGATCCAGCAACTGTCAATCACATTATTATTCATGCTCTGAAGATTGAGGGGAAGGAGCCCTAGCTCTGGTCCTATACTTCAAATCCCTCAAATCAATACCCTCAGTGCTTATGCCAGTTTTCTTTCACTCGCTATAGGATTTTTCAGTCCGAGTATACTGTGGCCCACTCAAACTTTACTCCTTCTTCCTTATTGTCACATGCCATGTTCCGATTTTGTTTGTCATTCACAGGTACCTAGAACCTGTCAAAGACCACGTTACTCATGGTAACAACTTCAAAGCTTTCTTTTCTGGAGTGTAGTTTGCATATTTGTTGCTTTGAAAATGTCTATCAGTTGCACTTAGTTGGCTTAGCACAATACAAGTAATGGATGTATTCTGTTCATCAAACCAATTTTTCTCCTTAACATTTAGTTGTTCTTTTCCAAATTTACACAATTGTCAGGTAGGTATTAAATTATGGCCTCACCAGTTTTAGTGTTCGATATGATACTTTTTCTATCAGTGGGATTTTCTATGATTCAAAGTAACTTTGAGGTGAAACTAATCATTCAGTAATCATGTTTTAGTTCCTAAAAGTGGAGGTTAACAAAACCTCTTTGATTATAGTTTGAGAAAAAAGAAATAATGGAAGTTAGGAGTCACAAGAGCCAAAATAGGAGATTTGCACGTATCAAAACCATGACCAGATAGGGGTCTCCAGAAAAACAAACAAAATAAAACACAGAATTAAATGTGTTAGAAGTGTTTCTTATTTATTCCACCTTGGCCAGAGAAGGCTTTCTCCGGCAGCTCAGTCAGAGCTCACTCTCTTAAAATTAGTTCATGGGGGCTCATTAGTCTCACAACTCATAGACAAAACTGGACTTTAGGAGCTGGGAAAAGTTAGAGTAACAGTCTGAGAATGAGTACTATAATTTTAAGAGCACTTAATTAAACACAGATACACATATTACAAATTGTAAAATAACACAATTTTAACCATAGTGTGCTGCTTATCATATTGACACTCAGAATAACCCCATGCATGCAAGCCTGCAGCAGTGGGAGTGTCTTTTTGTCCATCTTAATTATTTTACATTTCCTTATAGTCTACTTAATGCTCTGCTCTGGCCAATGGCTCAGGCTACCTTAGGGCCTCAGGACTTTGACCCACCTGCATGGAGTTCTTAATCTTCTGTCTGTGGTTTCTCCAAGTGCTATCTTGACAGCCCTGAGCATTTATTTGTGCACTGTATTTTCCCATGTTTCTGGCCTCCACTGAGCATTGTTCAGATTATTTTGAATATTGATGAAGTGACTTTCCTTCCCTTTAGAATAAATTAGCTAATGATCTCTGCAAAAATGTTTACAAGTTGTCCCTCCTTAACAGAACTTCCCTTGTAATGTGCACATAAAATGAGCCTAATTTTACCTCAAGAGTCTCTGTTAGTCAAAAGCCTGTCCTTCAAGAATTGTTCCTCAAATATGACTTTTATAACCTGCTCCTAGCTGCAAGAAGTAGGTGCCAAGTCATTTCCCCTGCTAAGCCTGACTTATGACATGGATTTAGGCAGGATCTAGGCTCAAGTACAGGCTGAAGCACTGGGACAAAGATTTGCAAAGAGAACTTCTATGACCGCATGTTTATAGCGCCTAATGATTACCTGGATTGTGTGCAAGCTTGTACATAACTCTTCTTAATCCTTTTTCTGTGCCCTTTCTCTCCCACCCCTCCCAGCTACTTCCAACTCTTGTTCCCTTTTCCATTTGCAAAATCTCTACTTCCATGTTTTTCTTCCATTCCCTTTTTAAAATCCCTTTTCCCTTTCCTCTATTTTGTATTATCTTTACTATGAAGGAGGTTAAACTTGAGGCATTTGTATGTAAATGGATGCACTTTGAAAGCATGATGTTAGGTGCAATAAATCAGATCCACAGATTTAAAGATCATATCATACCATTTATCTTATGTAAGAGACTCAAAATTAAACAAAAAGTACAGGGGCCAGAAGTTTGATCCCCAGGCCAGCTATGCTGAGAAGGCAATTGAGTCTGGACGTGGTGGTGCATGTCTATAATCCCAGCTCTTGGGAGGCTGTAAACAGGAGGGTCACTATGAATCTGATCTAGTAGTGAGAACCTGAACACTCTATAGGCCTTTCCCTAAAATATAAAACTAAATAATTAAATAAACAAAAAACAAAGGAAAAGACAGATACTAGGAAGCCAGGAGGTCTTTTTGGTGGTTGCAGAAGCACACAGAACTAGGAGTTCTCATTCAGGCCTGGAGAACCCTCACATCTCTTCAACATGAACCTCTTGTTCCCATAATTGTAGCAACATGGCGACCTTGGGCTTTCAGGAGTCTTGCCACAGTTGGCAATAGTTTCATTCACTCAGTACATAAACCTCAATCACAGACTATGTGTGAAACCCCCTTCCAGGTACTGGCCATACTCAGGAGGGGAAAAAAGACAAAATTGCTGCTATGCAGAGCTGATATGGTAGTATTAATAATAGCTACCATTTACATTAGTGGTCTCTGTGTGCCAGGCATTTTATATGGTCAACACTCTTAGTCTCTTGAAACTATCTTTTATAGATGAGGACACATAAGCACATGAAAAGTAATGACCTGGCTAACATCCAACCGCTATAAATGATGACATAGACATGTGAACTTCTGTGATGTGGCTATAGAACCAGGAAGCCCATGCCCATTTCTGCATACCACATCCAAGGTTTAAAAGAAAAAATACGTATATATGTGGCAGTTGATTATGAGAAAACTTTCTTGGAGCCATTCATACTGTACTGCTCCATAACCAAGGGTGGTCCCACTGCTGCTGCTTTGCCTTTTGGCATATTAGACAAAAGGAGCATATCAAACTTTCTGCCATGATAAGGCAAATTCAAAAAAATGATGCAAAAGCGGTGGTTTGCTAGGTCCATCACTAAGCGCACATTTCCACTTAATCTGCACAGTGACCTTATGAAATAGGAATTTAAAATTTCCCTTTACAGACATGATGAATTGCCTGTTGCAGTTGGAAAAGCTGCCTGGTTAAGAAAGCAGCAGAGCTGGCACTCAAGCCTGGTCTGTTTGGCTTCAAAGCAGCAGTTCTTAATTGTTCTTATTCTTAGATATAAAAGTGATCTATGGGGTAGTTATTCTTTCACTGTCATTGTAGCCCATGAAACTCATAATTTGTAACATAAAGAAGACTGCTTTAATAGTCAAGACAATGAGAGTGCAATTAGGAGGTGTGATATAGGATGAAGATCTCCCCAGCTTGCAGAACCTCGGGCTCCTACCAGCAGCTAGCTGAGCAACTGCATTTCGGCAATACAATGTGTTCACATGATCAATGTTTTTGGCCAAGTAAAATGAGCCAGATGAAAATCCATGAAGCCAAATATAAAAGGAAAAGACAAAATCAGTCTACTTAAAATCACTGATCAGATGTGTTGTTTTAAATTTTATGTTACATAATAAGTACACTGGGGCCAAAGGTGTACTAGTGGTAGAGTGCTTATTTACCATATGCTATACCCAGGGTTCAATACGAAGCTCCATAGAAAAAGAAAAATCTTCTTGATGGTTTTGTATAACACCACTTCACAGAATTATCAAGTAGGCCAGAGGATAGTTAATAGATTCTCTAGTAAATATATACTTTATTGATGACAAAACCTATTTTACATCACATTACAAGATGCTTTTTCCCCCCCAAGAAAGATTCTGAGTTGAGCAAAGGAAGACACAAGTCAGTAAGAATCACATGTCCACTATGGGATCATTGCTTGTGCAGTAAGAGGATCTTCTCAGGAAGCTACTGTACCAGAGAACTGCTTAGGGTCAAGTCCTTGGCCAGGGTTTATCCTCGGCCAAGTTTCTGGAACTTTCTCTGCCTTGCTGCCTGACTATAATGCAAAGGCACTGCTCGATCTAGCACCTGTGGCTGCCTGGGAATGTGCCGTAGGAGACAAGACAGCACACACTGGGAATGCTGCCAGTACAGCTAAGAGCCCTGCACAGGTGAGCAATTTCTGTTCTTGCTTGAGATTTTCTGCCCACATATAGGTGTGGTCTCTGGCTCTTAAACCTTCAATTATTGTTTTATCATTTGATAGTCTTTGTAGTTATTATCTTTACTTATCCTAAAGCAATACAATGAAATGAGTTGGGGAACACTAAATATTAGATGTCACACATTATATCTGAACTTTTAAAAACTCAAAAATGCTAAGCAACCATCAGTATTTCTGTGGCATATAGGTCACATGTTAATGTGTCAGTTTAATTGGTGGCATTCACTGCTTTCTAAAGATGTGGGGTCTGGCCAGGATTTTCTAGTGAGCATTGTGAGGTTTGATTCAACAACTGCTGATGTGACAATACTTAGGTTTTGGTACAGGTAAGGAGAATCTATGAGATTACACTTTACAATCCATATCCATAACTGCTAATACAAAGGCCCCATTTCAGAGTTCAAGACTTGAGCATAATTTTCTGAATACATGGCTGATCTCTAGAACTTGTTTTAGCAAATATCACTTGGCCCTTTTACAGCTAGTAGATTGCATTGCATTCAGAGCTTTTTTTCTTTCTATTTCCCATCAAAGGACTCTATTTATTCCCTCAACTACATGAGGCATGAGTGTGTTCTGCCTGCTTAAGGCATCACAGATGATAGCTCTCCTAAAAGGTAGGACAGGGAAAGATGTGAAGACAACCTGCAAAAGTGAGATTGGGCAATTGCCTGGGACTTTAATTACACAATATATCCCAGGATGCCCGTCAATCAAGGGCAAACAAACTAAAAGGCACTTTCCTTTTCTGGCCTGTAGAATGTCATGGGACTGCTTCTGTCCTCCATGTGGTCCACCTTGGGTGGCTTCTTGTCTGATAGGATAGTCACCATGCACAAGGTGCCTTTGTTTTTTTGAAATAAAAAAAAAACACGAAGATTTCTTATGGCTAGAAGGCAAGATAATTGCCAGAAGAACAAGAGTCTAGTTAGTGTTTTCTGGAATATTACTGTAATTTTCAAGTATGATTTGTGTGTGTGTGTGTGTGTGTGTTTGGCCAGCTCAGCCTGCCCTGGGGGTGGGGCTAGTGTGGCATGTGGTTCCAGGGATCAAAGTGTGGTCCCTGCATTTGCCTAAGCTTGTCTAAGCAGGCACTTTATACCGCTGAACTATCTCACTGCCCCAATATTTTTTTAAAATACAAGATTTCTTAGTGTGTTCTTGTTGAAGTTCTTGTAATTCACAAACTCATTTCCTCCACCTTTTTTCTAGGCACTGTATTTAAACCAATATCCATCCACTTTCTTTATTCTCTGACATGAATGTATCCTTCTCCTATCTGTCTTCTTCATCCATTCTCAGTTGATGGGCATCTGGATTGTTTCCAGGATTCAGCTATGATAAACTGCATGGCTACAAACATGGGTGCACAAATATTGCTGTGGTATGAGGTTTTCAGTTCTCCTGGAAAAATACCTAGGAGGGAACTATATGGCTTGAGTGGGATCTCCAATCCTAACTTTTGAAGGAGTCTTCACACTGATTTCTGTACTGGTCATACCAGTCTGCACTCCAATCAGCAGTGCAGAAGGGTTCCTTTTTCCACACAGCCTCTCCAGAATTTGTTATTGGCTGACATCTTGATGTTAGCCATTCTTTCTAGGGTGACATGGAATCTCAGAATTGTTTTAATTTGCATTTCTCAAATGACTAATGATGTTGAACATTTTTTTGTGGCCAGTTCAGCCCACCCTGGGGGCAGGGCTGGCATGGCACGTGGTGCTAGGGATTGAACTGTGGTCCTTGTGCATTTGTCTAAGCTTACCTAAGCAGGTACTTTAGACTGCTGAGCTATCTCCCTGGCTCTGAACATTTTTTCATATACTTACTTGTCATTTATATTTCTTCTGCTGAGAGGTACATATTCATCTCAGATACCCATTTTTGGATTGGGTCTTTGAATTTGGGGCACCTGATTTTTTAAATTCTTTATATGTTCTAGATAGAAGGCCTTTGTCAGAGGGATAGTTAGCTATATTTTTTTTCCCCATTTGTGGGTTTTCTTTTCACTCTGTTAGAAATCTGCTTTGAAGTGTAGAAACTGTTCAAAAAGATGAGATCCCAGTTGCTGATTCCTTGAAGTATTTCTCCTGCAGTCCACCTTAGGAAACAGAGTTTGGGATGTATCTCTCTAAAGCAATGAAGAAAAACTTGACAATGGGATGCCAGGACCTGGTTGACAAGTCAGTGCCTTGCCCTCCACAGTAGCATTCAACTTTGTAAGCCCTACTCTGCCACTCAGAGAAATCCCGTTGCTTTGGACACAGTTGGCACTCGATGGAGTCCACAGAGGAAAATTAGCTTTCTCATGTTGCAACCTAGCTCCTCTGCATCCCCCTACTTCTCAGTTTTTCTTCTCCTTTTGTTCTTTCTCCTCTCCTTTCTATTTATTTCCCTCTTTCAATGTCTTTTTTATTCATCAAATCTAACAGAGACTACTAAGCTGTATGTAAATAAGAATGACCATAAAATATGGTGAACATTTAAGTTTTAAAAACTATATTAAAGTAAAAGTCACATTGCCGTAAGGTTCTCCAGACTACGCTCCCACTTTGAACACACGAAGCCCATCACACATGCCACCTTCTGAAGCAGTTTTGGAAGTCCTATTTTTGGAGTATCTTTATTTTAGTTGCTGTGGTTGCCTCCATATCTTGAAGCAATTCCGGATTTTACTTTCATGGCCATTTTGACTTTGGGGGAGAGTCTGAAGTCCCGTAGGACCAGATCTGTGGAGGGTGGCAGGTGAGGACCCTCCTCCCCTTCTGTTGGATGATACTCAGCAGCGGTGCTCACCATATATTTTATCACATGTCTTCAAGTCATGAAAGAAGACTTTGAGAATGGCTTCAAAAACCAGTAAGAATGACAGGCATGTTTTAAAGCCAGGGAGAGCATTGCAAGGGAGACCCATGACAACATGTCTTTTGCTGTAATTTTTAAAAATGTAATAAGCATCTACAGTGTTAGTTCATCACCCCTTGTATTTGTCTTTTCCATAAAGATAAAATTTTTCACTGCTAGAAATTTATTTGCAGATCTGTTTTGAGCATTGCATAATTATATGTTTGTAAGTACTTTTCAGAGTCAACATTAAGCAAATATATATGATTTGTTATCACTTTAATAAATCAGACTCTAACCACATTTTATATATCAGAGACTTTTTTGGCTGAATGCTAGAAGGCAATGGAATCACTGCCAAAAAAGTTGCAGTTTATAGTAGGTATACCACCAATGCCATGTGTTAATATTCATTTTGTGTGAAAACAAAAAAAAGGATTGGGTAACAGGCCTGTCTCAAGATTTTGCTGGATGTAAAACATTATTCCTAAGCAAAAAAAAAAAAAAAAAAAAAAAAAAAAAAAAAAAAAAAAAAAAAAAAAAAAAAAAAAAAAAAAAAAAAAACATATGAGAGAAATCCAATGAAAAATTGTTGATGAATATCCAGTTCTTTCAGTTGCCTCAGCAGTGAAATCATATCCAAAGCCTCTTAAAGGTCAAGATAAGCTTAAGTTACTTGCATGTTTTAAAGGATCTTGTATTTTAAACCAAAAAGAACACATGCAAAAAGCTTCAGAATTAGGGGATACTTTGAAGAGTTTACTTTAAATAATTTAAGGCCTCCAATTCCAATAATGCTATTCAATAAAACTATGCTATTCAAAAGATAATTACAGCATTGAAGCGAATGTGTATGCATATGTGTGCTTGCATTGTGTGTGTGTGTGTGTGTGTGTGTGTGTGTGTGCATACATGGACTCATGGTACATTTGAAGTTTTAAGGCCTGATAAAAGTTTAAAACACTGTAAACATTGTTTGTCACTCTCTGTATGTGACTGAATGCCTGCCTGCTTGGAAAGGTGAGACCAGGCAGTCAATTCTCCTCCTATCTCCTTAACCTTCCATTTAACTTTGTTTTAGACCTGGGCATTGAATCCAAGACCTTCACACTGAGCTACATTCTCAGTCTCTTTTTTATTTTTTATTTTCAGGCGGGATCTTACTGTCACTAAATTGCCCAGGGTAGGCATGAACTTGTGATCCTCTGACCTCAGCCTTTCCCTAGACTGCTAGAATTATACTGACTCCATTCAATCGGTGGTAGGCCTGAGCATACCAGCAAGTTGCTGTTGCCCAGAAAGATATTCGGCAGTGACAGCAGAGAGAAAAGAGCATGAAAGGTTGCTCTGTCAAGCAGGTATTCATGGTGCTACTTTGTAAATCAGGGAGTGTCTAACCCAAAGAGTTTGCAGCTCAATGTAAGATCCATAACAGTGAAAAATGAACAGGAAAAAATAATAACTAAGAGAGTGATGAAGGGTCAGAGTAAGAGGAAATAGATGTGGAACAAAATCTCTGAAGTTTCCAAAGCTTGGTCCATTGATGGGTATTGGAGATGTCATGGTCATCACTTAGCCTTATTAAAAACAAAACATTGTGAGAACTGAAAGGATTATTCAGCTATATGGAAAATTCATCTCCGGTGGAGCCACGACTTGTGTTTTGGAAAGGACTAGAATTTGACCAACTGAAATAAAATAACCTTTGACTCATCCATATGACTGACACTGACAAAGGATCTACAAAGTACAGTACAAGGTTACAGGATAAATCCTGAGGGGACTTGACTGACCTTATCAGATACAGAAGTTACATTTCATGTTATATAGGTAGTGCTTTATCTTGGTCATAACCATCCATCAGAAAAGTATAAAAATGAGGTAAAAAATAAAGTAAAGCCATAATAATATGCTGAGCTGTAAAAGGCTCTAGTCAACAAATTCTGTGGATAACCCACTACTATTGTGGACTGCTGGGCTGTGTTGGAGTGTTTTGCTGAATTCATGCACCTATAAGTACATGCCAATAGAATACTCATCTCTGACAGGACTAAACAAAAAAAGAGGATACAAAGGAAGGACCATTTTATATTTGTATTCACAGAATAGTTAGGATTGATATGCAGCTTTCACTTAATTCTATGAGAAGAAAGACTTGTACTAATAATGTTTGGACAGGAGACCCTGTCTGCTTTTTGTACTATGGCTAATCACTAAGAAAATAACAATGTAAGAAGTGTTAATTATTGAAATTGTCCTATTAATCAGCTTTGAAACTGTCTCACTGATATTTGTCTCTCAATAAAATAAAATAAATTTTTTAAACAATGAAATAAAATAACTTTTGCTAGGAAAAAAGCAAAGGTAAGTTTCATAATTTACTCATAAATCATATAGTAGAATTTTTATTTATTGTATCTTAGGGAAGGGTCTACAGGGTGTTCAGTGTCTCACTACTAATTAAGACTTGTAGTGATCTGCCTATTTACAGCCTCCCAAGAGCTGGGATTACAGGCATGTGCCATCACGCCCAGTCTTTGCATTTTTAAAAGTTTTCTCAGATTCTGTATTTCACCAAGATATTGATTTTGCTATATTCAGCAATCACACATTCATATTAGGAACTTGCTATCAAGTTGTAATACCTATGAGTGCTGAGGAGGCCCTAGATATAGTAACTGTTGGAAACATGCACAGTTATATTCATAAATCATTGATAAGATCTTAGGATACTTAGTATATAATAATGATGAGATACAAAATAAAAGCATGAGAGTCACATCCAGTAGGATGTGAAGCATAATTTCTACTATTCAACTTAATTTCCTCAGTATAATAAGTCATACAATTAACAAAAATAAATGGTACTTGTTTTGATTTGAGATGAAAATATTTACATGTTTAGCTAGCAACTTATACATAGCCCTTGTTTGCTTAGGTAATAGTAGTGAGTTTTACAATTCGATTTCACCTAATTTTATTATTCTCAAAAAAATTCCAAGGATACTTTCTTCCTTACTGTTTAAAGCAAATAATTCTTAGGAATTATTTTAATCCAAATTTTTAATGTTTATTATGGAGACAAATCACAGTACATTCTAATTCAAAACTAGTGCATAATTTCACATGGGCCCTACAACTTCAAATACATTGCATTTGATCTAAATAAGAAATACCTCATTGTCAAGGTAGCACTAACATTTCACCTCTATTTAATATTGCTAAAATAGTTTTCTGTGGTACAGACTACAATCAATCAGAAACAAAATTGTAAAGAATCACTCATTTTCCTATGAACATCTAGAACACAATGGATATAAACAAATCGAAGATTTTTCTGTGTTTTCCTTGTACTTATTTGGTCCAAATGAACTAAATTTGAATATGAAACAAAAGTCACTGCCCTTTGTTAGGGCATGAGGTATAGGTTTCAGATGATTTCTAGAGAAATTTTTAAAAGTAAATGGTTAATAAAATATTTATGTAGAATTTGCAGTATCCAACATTGCAGGACAAAAGTACCTCGCAGACCACAGAAATAGTATCAGCTTTTCCAAGTGTGTATGCTCTGAAAAAGCTACAAGCAAAGGTAGAGTGTTTTTCTTGCTGTTGTTGGTTTAGCCAAACAAGAGGTGTTTCTTGATACTTAAAGCGGTAACTTAATGTTAGCATGAATAATATTGACGATGTTCAGATATTAGGCAAGTTAATATACTTCTTCTCCCAGACCATACTACTGGTACTATGAATGCTTTTTAAAGTTCACCATTTAACTGTCAGAGTGAATGTCCAGAGATAAACTCAGCAAGTTCCCCCATACCCAGGCTATTTCAGCTTATAATAGCCAAAGTCTTATTTTATATCTTAGATTTGAACGAATTTAGGAATGAAATGAAGCAACACAAGGCAAAAGCTGATTTTCAAGGGACAAAGAGCTGATGAAAAGTGCTTCCCGGATACATAAAGCAAAAGGCAGTACCTGTAGGACTTGGAGAATCGCAGTCTTGACTTGGCTCTTGGAGACGACCCTGGTGCTGTGACTCCAGGAAGATCCCAGACAAAAGCCATTTGTAAAGAGGGGACCAGAATCCCAGGAAGAGTAAAGAGTTAGAGCTGGTGCAGGGCCCTGGGGATGAGGGGCCCCCGAAGGAGTAGAAGACACTTGTGGCTGAGGGAGGGCATTTCTTCTGGGGGTGGTAGGTGCTGTCAGAGAGGTGGCAGGCTGGCCAAGGCAGGGCTGCACAGGATGGCTGGGACTTCCTGCTGTGTGACACTTGGCCTTTGCGACACAGCTTGCTTCACTCAGACCTTATCTCACCATTAATGTGAGAAACACTCCCTTGAAAAGCTGTTTTTAAATATAGTCCTGATTAAACAGCCACGGTCACATGCTTCTCCTGAAAAGCATAACATACACAAGCAGGCACACACACCGTGGAAGATAAGACTGGAGGGGTAAAACTTGATGTTAAGGGTGACTATTTTAAAAAGTAAACAGAGAGCTCTGTTAAAAGAAAAGAAATAAATCTATTGCCATGACTGGGAAATTCAACAAACGTGACTAAACTTCACACAACCAGTTGACGATATAACTGTTCACATTTCAGCCTCTTTTAGAAACACGGATGGATATCATTATGAACGAAACTTCCATAAGGATTTAATCCTTCCAAAAATACCAGCCCCTCCCTGCGAGCTGACGCAAGAACACAGGCAGATCACTTTCAAAGTTTTTGGCAGCTTTTCCCTCGAGGAGACACTGCGTCACCCTGGAGACTGAATTCTAATGCGTGGCTTGGACAACGAAGATCAATTTTCCCATCCATATTCTATTACCCAGTATCTGAAATGATAAACCCCTTAAAACAACTTTCTTTCAAGTTCAGTAAAGGATGACAGTCAAACAGAGCCCTTTGAAAGTTTTAAAAGAGCAGCACATTGTGGAGAAGTGTGTATGTCAAGATATTGTCCTCCCGGAGTCAAAGGACCCAAATGTCGTCATCAATTTTCACCACTGAGTGTGTTTCATGTTAACAACGAAGCATAATTCCATCAGTCCCTGTCCAAACATTGCCCTGCCCGTGGCTTCCACTGTAAAGCAAGGCGCAGCTCCACTTTTCCAGGATAAGATTAGAGATGCTTGAAGTGCCCCAGAGTGAACTTAACCCCCTCTGAACTGGTTAAAACTGATCAGTAGTTGAACTCAGCGAACCCCACCATATGAACCAGATATCCAGACCTCTAAAGTTCAATCTGTCTCATAGCACTAAAGGGGACCAAAAGTGTTCATGCAATTGGAATAAATGGTAAGGTATTAAATGTGATGCTTGGTTTTAAAATAACATCCAGCACACTAGGGGTTTGTGAGAATGCTACAGGTTCAATATCAGCTTTGGGGATGAGTAATAGAAAATGCTTTATGGTTCCACCTCTTTGTTATCTGATGTATGGGCCCCAAGTACGTAGGTGTGTGACAGCTGTCCGGAACACCAATAACCTTGGAGGAGCTGAGGGTTCAAAAATAAACACAGCCTGTCTGAATCACCTTCGATACTCTAATGCTTCACAAAGTGCCCTTTTGCTTTGTGTAGGGATGTGCACCTAAGCGAGATGGGGTACACCTATGTAGTGTTCTTTGAGAAGGTGCCCATACTCTGCAGTCCACCTCTCTGGGCATGAGATCCTACTGCTATCATTTCATCCCCTGATAGTCTTTAGTTCCCATTTGGGGGCAGGTCTTGGTCAATGAAAATATTCTTGGTAAAGCTAATGTAGAGCAGAACAATTTGGTGTTTAAGAGAATGGCATTATGTGAGATTAAAGCCAGACAGTGTGGGAGATCTGGTCCACTGGGTAAGGACGGGAGGACCCTGTGGGCTGCTGAAGCTGAAGATTGGTGCAAAGGACTTGGGGGTACAAAGATCACAAGAATAATGGTGGCGCTTCTGTCCCATCTAGCACCAAGCTCTTGGTTCCAGTGCTGTTTTAGATTCTGCAGGTGAAGCGATAGTACTGACATCTGAGAATGACAGCTGTAGTTTCTAAAGACAACTTCAGAAGCAGAAAAAAGTTATTTTCATGATGACCCTAATTATTCTTATAATAACATACAACTTATCTTCCCATGTAGGCTAAAGCCAATAAAATATATTTCCACTAATAATTATTTTTGTCTTTTTACCAAGTTAGATTTTTTATTTTATTTTATTTTTTATGCATTTATTACAGGGTCTCACTACACAGATCTGACTTGTAGTGATCTTGTTTTCAGCCTTTCAAGAGCTGGGATTATAGGTGTGAGCCACCATGCCCAGTCTCAGCTGCCATCTCAGTGCGGCCTTGGGATGGGGCAAGCACACCACCTGGAGATTAAACCCCAGTCCCTGTGCTGCCTAATCAGGTGCTTTAATCCTCTTAGCCGTCTTGCCAGCCCTCAATTTAGATTTTTAAAAGAATGTCCTTTTAGTTGACATTTGATTGATATCAACAATATTAGGGCATAATAATAACCTTTGCTAGAGTACAGCTACTTCAAACTGCTCCACTTTTGGAAAAATACACAAAGAAAGAGAAGCAAAAATTGTTTTTAAAAAAAGTATTACCCAAAATCCACCTACCCTCCATTTATTGAATAGTTAAGTAAGATTAAAAAAAGAAAAAAACAATAGAAGTAAGAGTGTGGAATTATTAGCAGGAAAATGAAAATTGTGGTCACCTTTTCTAATGAGTGCCTGCTCAAGTTTATGTCAATTTTCCTTTCTTTTTTTTTTCCATAATTTTATAGAAGAGCAAATAGCAATGAGATAGTTTCAAATCAAATTAGTAGGGCAGATTCAATAATTAATACATTGCATATTGTTTTCTTAGTGGTTAATTGTTGTACAAGGTGCAGACATGATATTCTATTTACAAGCCCTATTAGAGCAGATCTTTCTATTCATTGAATTAAGAGAATTAATTTTCCTTTCTAATTGCTCATCCTCTTCCCATTTCTTCTGTAGGGTAACACATAAATCCTGCCTAGGCTCTCAGGCCTCAAAAAGGTCATAGAAATAAACCAATTATTTCTTAGGTAAAACATGAACAAAGCTACCTCAATTTCAAATATAAAAATCAGTCACGTTTTGGGGAACTGGTTAATATTTCCCACATGAGAATTTAGACAACTGAAAAATATATATATTTTTTAATTTGAATATATTTATTGAGGGAAAGAAGTTCCTGTCCAAGAGAGGGACAGGAGGGGGGGGTGTGAGTGGGTGGTCCCCCTGAAAAATATTTTTACATGAAGTAAGATATTTTCTAGAATGAACCTTTGCCATCATTTATATAACAACTAGCTAGAGCCAGGGAGAGAGCTCAGCGTCATAAGCGCCTGACGGCATGTACAAGGCTCTGAGTTCAGTTCCTAGTACTGCGAAAAACAAACAAAAAACCCTAGCTTCTTATAATTTTCATTTTATAGGCACAACAGTAGAAAAAAGGTAGAAATTTTGTAGAAATTAGTGAAGTAGAATAATCTTAAAAATCATTAATTATTATCACATTAGTATTCATTTTCCAGAGAATTTTAATAAAAGCATGATTTATTGGCCAGGAAAAATTTTCCATCCACAAGACTGTGCGCTTTTCCATGTTCAAAACTAAGTTTACATTCTGATGAAAATAGGATTTTGGCATCTAAACACAGCTCCAGGTAATTGTTACCCACATAACTCCTGGTCCCCTAAATTCTAACATAGTACCTAAGTTAGATCTTACATTCTGCTGAATTCCACTTATGGTGTCTTTTATTGTTTTTGCCTCTTGCCTATTTCTGGGATTTTGGTTTCAGATGTTAATAAGGAAAGAATATTGTTTGACACAGAATCTCAGAATTTGTTTTGCAGGACAGACTTCCTTAAATCATATTGAATCTCTCAATTTGAAAGTGGAAGAATTGAAGCATAATCCCTATAGGGATTTATTTACTTAAGTTTCCAGTCACTAGTTGACAAGTATGGGGAGGCCTGGGGAGGGCAAGGTAAGTGAAATAGAGAGTTACATTAATGTGTTGTGTATGTGGAAATACACAACCTCAAGAAACCAGACCAGCAGATAAGGCTTCAGGATAATGCTCTATTTTGAAATACTTGCTGGTCACAGACTCAAAGCCACTGAACATCAATGTGGAAGAAAATATGAAATTTCTATTTATCAGCTACCTCTGATAACAGTATCATTGGGACTCAGCATTGCAGCTGACAAAAGCCTTATTATATTAATTTATGTTGATCATCAATTATCATTTATACAAATGGAAGTGCTGCAATCTAATGCTAGAATTTCCTTCAAATTGCCTTTTAGAAATTTATTCTAACCTTATGCATGTCTCCAAGTGCTAAAATGAGGGTCACTAACTTTCTTCTCTAAGCATGTTCTTTAGTCCTATGTCTCCCAGAACATAATGGAAATAAAATGGAACTAAGGCCAGTAAGACATCATCAACCAATCTGCTAAAGATACACTTCTGCATAAGAATAGAAGATCAATAAAACTATGACTCATGAATAAAAATGTTTTACTATATACCCTTATAGTTTAATTTATAATATTTTTAGGAATGTCTTAGCCATTTTAATATTCTATTCAATTATAGTACAGAGCTGCATTTATATATTCTGGTAAATGGGTTGGCTGAAGGGTAAAAATGAAGATGAAAGAAAAGAAGGAAGGGATATATATATATATATATATATATATATATATATATATTTTTTTTTTTTTTTTTTTTTTTTTTTTTTTTTTTGGTGGAACCAGGGCCCTTGCATTTGCCAAGGAAGTGCTTATTCCACTGAGCCATCTCCCTGGCCCTTGAAAATAAATTTGAGAATTATTAAACATCTAAGTGTTTCAGGGCTGGTGAGATAGCTCAGTGACTAGGTGGCTGCTTTGGCAAGTGCAGGGACCAGGATTCGATCCTCTAGTCCCTCATGTGGTGCCAGCCCCAGCTCTGGGCCTTGCTGAGCTGGTGACCAAATCTGGGCATGGTGGTGAATGCCCATAATTCCAGTGTTGGGAAAGGAACACAGGAGGGCCACTACAAGTCTCAGCTGTGTAGTAAAACCCTATACCAAATACATAAATGGAAAACAAACAAATATCAAAACTAAGTGTTTCATAAAGTCCAAACTGTTCAACAGGAAGTTATTTCCAGAACCAAATATTTTAGATACTGAACTTAGGCTCATCACCTGAAATAAACACTTGAATATGATTTTCTGAGGTGTGTCAACGTCTTTTGGGGTCAGTAATTTTGCCCAATTCTCTTTATGTGAAAAATTTAAAAGTCAGAGAGAAATTTCTTTTCAATACTGCAGTAAGGAATACAGTGTGAAAAGAGGTCCTACGTAGTTATCCACTGGGGAGTGAGAGTGGGCATAGCATTTCACCTTGAAAGCTGCTTCCCCCAGGAAGCCTGCAGCATTCCCAGACAGAGTGACTTCTCCCCAGCAGTTGGCACGTCCCCCCTGTGACTGTCACCACCTTCCACGGTGCCTTCACCATCCACTTCCTTGATGGATTTAAACATAGACATTAGGAAGGCCTGGATGCTGTCTGCTTTATGCCTGGTCCCTGGTGCCTAGAGAAAAGCTCTAGAAAAATAAGCCATAATCATGTTCTTTATTTAATAAATGGACACATCAGTATTCTCAGGAATTCCTTATAATTAAATGCATTGTCTGCATCATCATTTTTGATGTTCCTAGCTGGTGACAAAAATTTTCATCACAGGTAATTAAAATTAATCCTATTTTAATTTTGTTTTTTTGTGTCAATTGGATGTTCCCTCTGACAAAGCCAAAATTGTTGCAATAAATAAATAAACAAATAATAACAATAAAGGCAAAAAAAGAGAAAGAACCAATTTCAATATTATGGTCAGATGAATTACTGACCTGTCCTCAATATAAATTACTTTAAAATGAGACACCATTGAGAGAGTATTCAGGGCCCCTCTTATATAGGGAACTGGGATTTGAGTCACAGTGACACTGTGGACACGTGACCTTTAGCACTGCTGCTTGACCTTGCTGGACTGCAGTTCCTTATGCATTTGGTTTTCAGTTGAGAAGGACTGCAAAGGGTGTTGCTGGGAACCCAGAAGGTACTAAAAGCCTTCTGAAAAGGTGCAACATTGTGGGTACTCTCGGTAATAATGTCTATAAGCTTTTGGGAGAAATAGGAAACATTTTTAGATTGTTCTATCTATCTATCTATCTATCTATCTATCTATCTATCTATCTATCCATCTATCTATGTACTGGATATTGAAGCTGGGGCTTTCTCATTGAGCTATAAGCCCAGACTCCTTTTCCTTCCTTCCTTCCTTCCTTCCTTCCTTCCTTCCTTCCTTCCTTCCTTCCTTCCTTCCTTCCTTCCTTTCTTTCTTTCTTTCTTTCTTTCTTTCCTTTCTTCTCTCTCTCTCTCTCTCTCTCTC
>PVKA01007099.1:0-79642 GCA_004027165.1 Ctenomys sociabilis
AGAAGAAGAAGAAGAAGAAGAAGAAGAAGAAGAAGAAGAAGAAGAAGCAGCAGCAGCAGCAGAAGCAGAAGCAGAAGCAGAAGCAGAAGCAGAAGCAGAAGCAGAAGCAAGACATGGTATAGAGAAAGAGTAAGAAGGAAGGAAAGGCTTTACAGAAGACAGGAAGAGATAAGTGAGCCTGGAATTATGAGGAAAAAATTGTTAGGAAGATTAAGAAATTGGGAAAAAAAGAAAGAGGAACATTCAGCCAGAGATGGACAACTGAACAAAATATGAGACACTATTGAAATATACAGCAAAAGTTTAAATTTAAAGCATTATTACAGGAAAAGACACGTTGCCATGAATCCCTCTCAAAACACCACGTGTGGTGTGAAATCAAGTCTCCTGTTATCCTTGCCATTTTCCGAAACAGTTGTGGAAGTTCTCTTTTGTTCCTAGATTTGCTCTTCTATCAACCATAATGTGCTGAGTGGATTTAAGATGCTTGCCTTTCATGGCCATTTTTACATTGCGGCGTCAGGCAAAATGAATAAGGTAGACGAGGACATGCCACAATGCTGCGACAAGCCTGCCTCTGCACTGGGTCGTATTTGATAGCAGCGTTCACCATCTTTTTTATCACACCTTGTAAGGACACTCATGAAAGAAGATTTGCAGAACTGCTTCAGCACGTGGCAAGAATAATGATATAAATGTGTTCAAAGTGAGGGGGAGCACTTTGAGGGGGATGAACGGCAATGTATCTTTTATTGTGGTAATTTTTACTGCCCTGGATTGACTGTAATAATTTTAAAGATTCACCATGTATTGCAATCAGGCCTCATGAAGGGGGCATAAAAAAGTGTGGGATAAGCACAGAGTGAGTTGATATGGCTGAGCTCTGGGAGCAAAGGGAGGAGGACAGAAAAATGAGAGCAAGAGATGGGCAGGGACCAGAGCTACAAGTCCTTCAACACTATTGAATGCACCCCAGAGGCAAGGTTTCCAATGAAAGCTACACATGAGCACATTATCACAACCTACATCAGGGCTTTCACCTGTGAATTAAGGTCTATGGGTTAAGGAGAACCCAATGAACAGAGGATATGACACACCTACTACCTGACCTATTCAATATACAAATATCATGTGGGCAGGCCGAAGGCCCAGGCCCACAGCCTCATGGCAGGCCCTAGAAATGTGCTTGCATATACCCCTATCTGTTAATTGTCCGCCACCAGGGATAGCTATGAAACCACTGTAGGATATCTATATCCAGCCTAACTTTCCATATTTTTTCTTCTATTCTATAAAAAGATACATCTTGCTGTCATCTGAATAGCCTGTCCTCACTCCACATATGTACTCAGCCAGTCTAATGGCCTTAATCAAAAAAGGAAATTAGATTACTCTGGCATGACCTGTTTTACTGAGATGATGCTGGCTTAGAGGGATTGCTGCTTAATTTGTAAGCACTCATAAGCCATTAGTGGAATAATCTTTTATAGAATTCTGCCTAGGACTGGTGCCAAGCTCATGAAGCCATAGTTGGTGAGAAGAGAAAGGAAATTAACTGTATTTCATGAAAATCAAGGCATTTTCCTTTTTTTAATCCTCCAATATTATTCATATTCTCCAGGAGTCTCTCACATTATTAGCAGCAATTCTGTGATCTCACCAGCAGATTTCCTAACAGCTTGTAGATTAGGCCAACAGACATGACTTCTTTTAAAACAGTGCCTACTCTGTTTCCCCCCAACTCAAAGACGTTATCCTTTCATCAGTTTATCCCAAGTTTGGTTTGTTTATTTGTTTGTTTTGCTTTTAGTAACAATATCTTCCTCCTTGACAAAGAAAGAAGAAAATGGAAGTTATCCATTTATTTTTCTGGTTTGTTCTTTGTTGTCTTTTGAACAGGTGTGTGTGTGTGTGTGTGTGTGTGTGTGTGTGTGTGTATGTGTGTGTTTTAATCTTTTTGCTTTTTGAGACAGGGTCTTGCTATGTAGTTCAGGCTCTACTTGACCTCACTTTGTAGCCCTTGCTGGTCTCAAACTCACAATGATCCTCCTGTCTCAGCCTTCCAAGAGCTGGGATTTATAGATGTGTACCACCATGCCATCAGGTGTTACATGTTCTTAATAGGTGTGATTTATTTTTCAAGCATTGACTTGATAAGAGCTTTAGCTCTCATATTTCATCTATTTTGTTTCAATATTTCCCATTCCCCAACATCCAAAGTACACAGAACAAGAGAC
Source organism: Ctenomys sociabilis (assembly GCA_004027165.1). NCBI lineage: Eukaryota > Metazoa > Chordata > Mammalia > Rodentia > Ctenomyidae > Ctenomys > Ctenomys sociabilis. The sequence goes on from PVKA01007099.1 coordinate 2,238, forward strand.
ACATGATGGTCTCAGAAGCCACACATTTGAACTAAGTTCAAATATGGTACTTTAAGGATTTGGGAATTCTCTCAGAAATAATACATCATCAAGAAATCTGCAGAGGCAAGTCTCACAGATCAGCCTCGATGGGAGAGAGCCCTTAAGCACATTTAGTTCTGTAAAATTCCACTCTTACGAGGCTCTTTCTCATTACTTGAGTAAAAGATAGATTTAGAATTGAAAAAACAAATTATCTCTTATATACTCTTAATTTATAAAATAAATAATTCTGATAACTTTTAAGGATCCAATTAGAAAGTTGTACAGATTCAGAAAGCTAGAGGGAAGAAGAATTAAAATTTGTGGGCTACAATCATAAGGCCTGAGATCCCATCCAATGCAAACATCCAATTTAGTAGCTGACATCTGTGGCAGGTAAGGAAGATGAAAGTTGCCAATACTACATGCTTTATTCACGGTTATAGAATCATCGATCATAAATAAGGCGCAGAGCAGGAATTCAAATATTAATCCATGTACATCACTGATGCTCAACTGGGGGCAGTTTTGTCCCCTAGTAGATATTTCCTAATTTCTAGAGATTTTTTTGGTTGTCACACTATGGTGTTACTACTGGCATCTAGAGGTAGAAGTCCTGTGTTTATTCTTCTCTGTGACATGAAGTTCTTTGATTAAAAAACCTTTGTGTGTAGCAATGACTAATTTTTTTGTAATTTGACAAATAACTAAGCTCGTAAGTTTGTTGTCTGCATTGAATGAGATCACAGGCATTGTAATTCTAGACAAGCATCTAAGAGGGGGTTGCTAAATCACATAATGCACAAGATTGCCGCCTACCAGAAATATTCTGGTCCAAAATGTCAATAGCACTCAGGCTGAGAAACCCTACTCTACACAGTACACATAAGCAATATTCAACAAATCTTTGTCACTTGTCAAATTAGCAAAAAAAAAGAAAAGTAATTAGTCATTGCTACACACGAAGGTTTCTATCACAGGACTTCCAGTCACAGAAAACAGACACATATAGCTGAAAGGGAAGTGACTGTGGTTAATTCTGAAAAGTTTCCAGTGTTCCACAATATGTCTGAATTTATGTGACAGAACAGGAAAGTTTCAAGGGCTTTCCCCCCAAATACTTGAGTAAAACTATTGGCCGTCGCAGAATCATCTTGCTTTAGCTTGTGGCTTCATGTAGCCACTCACGTGCTATTCATGTCACAAGTATGAGAGTCCTACCTGGAACCGCGTGGCCTTATATGGCAGGAAGAAACAGCTCAGTCTTTCAGCTAAACTACATACTCCAGGATTTATCATCTATAATATATCAAAAGAGAAGAGAAATATGAGGAAAGACCTCAAAATCATCTTAGAAATACGAAAATGAAGACCCAAAGAGGTTCTGTGACTTGCTAAAAATACACAGAAATAAAGGTTCAGCCCCCAATATCACACTGCATAGGAAGCACTAATTAAATAAGAGTTTTTTTTAGAAAATAAATAAATCAGCCCAGAATTCCCATTTTGTTGACGTGCAGCCCAGTGTTCTTTTCTCAGCTGCTCTCCGCCCTGTGGCAGACCGTTGAAAGTTCCATACCCAACAGCCGCTTTCATATAGAGCCTTAACTTTGCTCTGGTATCAGGCAGGAAGTAAAGAGCTCAGGGAGGCAGGACACACCTTTCTCTAGGTGATGAATCACGGAAGCTAGCCCTGGTGACCTCATTTCTACTTCTCAGTGACTGACTTAGAGGAGCATACGTAATGCAGTGGTGACCAGTGAGATGTAAGACAGTGAGAGCCTTCATGACAAGGAGCCTGCCTACCCAGATGCCCACCGTGACAGCAGTGCTAAGAGGCCACAGTGCCAGAAGCTCTCAAGGGCACCGTTTGTCAGCCTAGGGCTAACAATTCAGGACACCGTGGATTTAAAACTCCAAAGATGGAAAGGTCTGGGTCTATGATAATATGGAGCTACTAATTCAACCTTGAGACTATCTGCAGAATGTCTTTTTGATAAATGATATAACAAATATCTATAAGATTTAAAGCTCTGCTAAGTAAGGTTTTTATTGCTTGTACCATAACATATCTTAACTAGTACAGATTGGATGCACCGGGTAATGAAATTACTTTAAAGATATCTTTTTGCTCTTTTAGTCTTTAACATTTGGTCCTTCTACTTCTCCATGTGAAAGTTAATCACTATTTGGGTGAATGTAATAGAGGAAATAGGTATAGGATAGAAAAAATTATATGGACAATCAAATCCTATGAACATGAACTTCTATAGCATCAGAATACCATAAGGTTGTTTTTAGGAGGGACAAGCTTGAAATTCACTGCCATGACACAAGCAAATACACAAGCAATACTCTACCCCTTCCTAACTTTCCTAGCTGCATTTTTTTTTCTTTTTTTGTACCACAAGGCATCAAACTCAGGACCTTGTACTTGCCAGGCAAACACTTATTCCATTGACCTATTTCCCTAGCCATTATAATTGATACTTTGAGTTCCATATCCTAATTGATAAACCTGGGATAATTTGTACAGGAAGTAAACAAAGTATGAAGCACTTAGGAGGGTGCTATTACAGTTTATATCAAAATGTCTCCCCAAATTCTTATGTGCTCAGAGGTTGCTTTTGGAAGGTGATTATATCTCAAGTTCTCTAACTGTATCAGTGGATTGCTCCATTGGCTGATTATGATCTGATAGCATCATCAGGAAGTAATGGAAGCTGGTGGGGGAAGGGGCAGCTGCCAGAAGTGGATCACAAGGTTGCTAATTTAGGAACCATCATCAGCCTGGTGCCCCTTCCTCTGTGTCTGTCTGTCTGTCTGTCTGTCTGTCTGTCTCTCTCTCTCTCTGTCTCTCTGTCCCTCCCTCCCTACCCTCTTCTTGTTCCCATCTCCAGCTGTAGTGAGCTTTCCTCTTTCATGTCCTCCTACCATAACCTTTCTCCCTCCTTACAAGCTTAAAACAATGGAGCCAAATGAAGCCAACTGACCCTGGAACAAAACCTCTGAGATTATCTAAAATAATCCTTTTGCTCTTCACAGTGCTTTTATCAAGCACATTGTCATAGTGATGGAAAGATGACCATCACAAGGACCTTGCACAAAGAAAATCAAAGGGTTACTGTGTGGAATAATTAATGTGCACCCACTGGGTGCTCTTTCTTGGAGTAACTAGTCATCTGTTTACAATGGAAACTACTATAGAGGACCATCAGTCAGAGATTTAGTGGTAAATGAAACCACTTGACACAGCTTAAGCAGAAGAGATTTATTAGTGGCTATTTGGAAATCCATAGAAAGCCTGAGAAGATGAGATTATGGCTCCAGAAATAACTTCCAATCCTATCAGAGAATTGTACTGGGGAGAAACAGCTGCTGCATGGCCAGGCAGATACCAGCTCAGCACACACATAGTGTCTGGACGTCTTCTATAAAACCTCTACCTGTAAAACCACTATAAGCAGATATCCTTGTGACCATCATGAGTGGATTTTGTGGCCCCCATCTTGGTGTCACCAGCCTCCAAAAAAATCCTAGTGTCTCTGATTAGTGGAGTGCTGAGTATGGATCTCTGCTATAGAGGAAGTTGGAAAGGTAAGTCTGTCTTGAGTTGGATGGGCCAAAGTAGAAATGAGCTAAGTTTGTAAACTAAGGATATCTACACTACTGAAGAATAAAACTGATGTCAGCATTATCCTGATGTTGACAGGGAAAATAGAGAGAAAATGAAAGGCCTCAGGCTTGCAGTGATCCTCCTGCCTCAGCCTCCCAAATGCTGAGGTGTGCACCATTAGCCCAGCCACTTCTCATATTAAAATCCTACTATTTTAATCTTTCAACTTTCCCTGGTGTCCCTAATTCTTCAACCATCTCCTCTTCCCTGGTTTAAACTCATCTTTTCTCCCCTGAACTGCTGAATGTCACAGTGATGGTTCAGCTGGTCCACCTGATTGATTTAGGAGCCACCTATGGATAAAGCACCCTTCTGGGTGGATCGGGAGGCTTGTTTTCATTTCCAATATAATGTAGATACCAAGGAGAGACTGACGCTTCTGCAATTAAGTTGACCTGAAAACCCACTCTCAATGTCCTGTGGTAGTTCAAAGTCCCTTCCATTTCCTCCTGGGGGCTTGTAACATTCCTAAGATAAGTCCCAGATAAGCATCATATTTCCACATACCTATGATCTCCAAGTTGACCCAAGTATAAAATAAAGTCCCTTTCTGCAAATGTTTCATGTGACCTCAGGCACAATAATAATTGGATTTTACTAATGACTGAAAAATTTGCAGAGAAGGTCGAAGTTATCTGCCTCTCTCTAGAGTAGCAAACAAATGGCATTAAACATGTGGGCTTGCGTATTTAAAATGTTTTCTGAGGGCCAGTCACATAGCTCAGTGGATTAAAGCACCTGCAAGCAAGGGCAGGGGTCTGGGGTTCAATCCTGGAACCAGCTGTGCTGACCCTACCCCTGAGGCACACTGAGACAGCAACTGAGACTGGGCATGGTGGTGCAATCCTGTAATCCCAGCTCTTGGGAGGCTGTAAAAAGGCAGATCACTATGAATTCGATCTAGTAGTGAGACCCTGAACACCTGTAGACACTTCCCTAAAATACAATAAATAAATAAAAATAAAATGCTTTCTGGCCCATCCACTCGAGGGATTCTCCACTGGTCCTTCACCCCAGAGGGCACTTCACATCATCTTCACGGTTTTTCTCAGCATCCCATCTTTCTCTCCCCTGTCCTTATCTCCTACAGAGCATAATAAAAGATGCCCAGCATCTTTTATCATCTTGGTTCCTGATCTGGGGATTCATATTCTACCCAACAGATTCTCAAGGTATTTCTGCAAACCTGTCAACTCAAGGTACCAACTATTGATCTCCTTTTTCATTTCCTTACATCTAAGAAGAATGAACCACAATATCAGTTCTAACAAGGGAACCATGAGGAAGGGCATTGAAGGCAGTTTGTTTTTTTTTTTTATGTATTTGGTACAGGGTCTCACTATGCAGCTTGGACTTGTGGCGATCCTCCTGTTTCCAGCCTCCCCAGTGTTGGGATTACAGGTGTGAGAGACCATACCCAGACTCAGTCACTGGCTTAGCATAATTGAGTATGGGGCCAGGGTGGTGTGCAGTACCAGGAATTGAACCCCAGGTCTCTGCACTTGTCAAAGCAGGCATTTAGTTCACTGGGCTACCTCGCTGGCCCTTGGAGGCAGTCTTGCAGAATCAATCCAGAGCAAAGCTTTGCAGAGAAGGGTAAGGAAATTAGCAATGCAAGAAAAGAGGTGACATAATCATGGATCTTAGCAAATGTAGCTAATAGCGGCCACACATGAGGAGAGGTGAGGCTGGAGATTAGGCAGAGACAGCCCAGGAAGAGTGTTTGGCACCAGCTATGAGGTTTTAATTGCATTCTGAAAGCAATGTGGAATCAATGAAAGATTTTGAAAGGTGACACAAATAGATTTTTACTTTTTAAAAATGCCTGCAAGTTCTCCCTTGGGGAGAGATTGTGAAAAGGAAGAGAGCCTGAAGGCAGAGCGCCTATGGCTCAAGAAGGGAAATTGCAAGCCCGGAAATGAGGAGGCACCGGAAGGGAGTGACACAGAGGGTAGACTGGGGGCAACCTGGTGATTGATTGGTGTGGGGGCAGGGTGGAGTGACGAAGGATTGACAGGACACAATGGTCACAGCAAGGATTCCACAAGGAGGACTGCGGGTTTCCAGCTGGGTATCTGGTGAGTAGTGTGGCCATCTGTGGGAGGTCGGTGCAGGAAAAGGCCACAGAGGTTGGGGAAACCAGCAGACTGATTTCTGTAGTCCTCTTGTGCTACCAACGAGTAACTTGATGAATCCAGGCTGGTGAAGCACTTATTCCTCCCCCATCCATGTCAGCTGCAGGAGGGACTCACCCTGAGCCCTGCGCCAACTGCGTCTTTGGAGCACTTCCCCTCCGCAGCTGATAGCTGCTGGTCTGGGGCCTCCCCACAGAGACGAGAGCTAAAACCAGTTGGAGCTGCAGCCGGAGAAGGACACAGCTGAATCAAATGAGGAAAGAAGCTGCAGAGGCACTGAGGGGATTCTGAGCTGCTTAATGCATGGGTGATTCCAGGCAATTCCTTTACCCTTTCTGAGTCTACATTGTCTATTGACAACTTAGGGGTGGGGAAGAATACTTAATTTCAGATATGCAGTTTAAGGATTTCACATAATATGTGTGGAAATGGTTCTCAAAATCCCAGGATGGATTAGACAAACTGAGATTCCCCACTTTCCTCCAATTTCTCTCCAGGAATATGGCGGGGGGGCAGGTAGACACAGGCATAGTGTTTTGAGAAGTTTTGGTTCATTTAGGTTGACTCAGAGTCCTTTTGCGGTAAAAATTGGCCTTGGGGGAGAACATACCGTACCATAATAACGTCAAGGTTAGTGTTTCACAACATGTAGGATCAAAGTCATCCTAGTTGAAGAGACTGTGAGTTACACTAGATGTTGTGCTCTTCATAAGAAAACAGTTTTTCTACTTTTGCCTTAAGACTAACCAGGAAGAAGGAAAGCTCATCATTACTGGTATAGAAATTCAGCTACAGTCTAGTTCTCACACATGTACAACCTCATTCTGCACTGAGAGAAACACTGCTCTCTTTTGATGAACCAGGAGGCTCCAAGGAAGAGTACCTGTAAGATAAGCACCATCTAATTCCATCATGATTTAAGGAGTCAAAGTTATGCCTATGTAGTTATAGAGCCACAGTCTTTACTGCCATTGCAGCAGATGAGCCAGATTCAGGCCTTTGTTCCTTCCCAGACTAGGCTGTATCTGACTCCATTCCTCTCAAAACTTCCTCCCTGCCTCCAACACAGGTGTTCACACATGTACTACAACACACACATGTGTACTGCCACCACCACCATCACCACTATATACAACACCCACGTTCCAATCCAACAACTGAAAATGGTCTTTGTTTGGGAAATGTGACAGCACCAAATGCCTTCCTGGACCATGTTCAATGCTGGCTGAAGAGAGGAGGAGCCTGAGGGGGTCCTGCCAGGGAAACCCCCAGTGTGGTGAGCAGACAGTTCTAGAGGCCTGTGGCCATGACCTGGTCCCCAGTGTATCTAGGTTTACAGTCTTAGGTCTTTCCACAAAATGCCAACTGTCCTCCCTACTCCTGGGAAGTGGGTACCTGGGAAGATGACACATTCCCAGGATTTTCTAGGATGTCCCATCTGAAGGCCCTGTTGGGGGAGGGAGCATGTTGGAAGTCCTGGTAGAAAAGTAGCTCTCTGATGCCTCAGTTTTCCCCCATCTCCCTGCCTGGCTGCCTACCACCCTGGGTGTGGGTTGAGACTCAGCTGTTGGAGACAGTGACCGCTAGTGACCCAGCTGCACATGACGGTGGCCAGCTGCCAGCTGGCTCCCTCCTGAAGCCTCCCAGCTGGCAACAGCTCCAAAGTCAGACAAGCCATGGCTCCTGGGCTGTCTCGGGGGATGGTAAGCACGGTGCCTGCATGCAAAACTAACTTCTGTGACACACAGGAATGACAAACTAGATCCAGGCAGGGCTTCCTAAAGGTCTGCGGGTCTCAGGCCAGCTGGTGCATCAAGCAAAACTTACCCCCCTGGCTGAAGCACACAGAACAAAGCCGTTTCCTGTCCATCATGTGTGCATCTTAACCTAAAGGAGGGCTCTCCCCATTCAGGTCCTAAGCAGCCGGCTCAGCCTCTCTGCTCCTTAGTTACTGTGTTTGTGAGAAGGAGAGAAGAGCACTTCTGTCACTTTCTAGCTTGTGCCCTCAGACAATGTGTTTAGTTTAATTTCATTGTCCTTCAATTTTTTCACTGTTCAAATGAAGTTAAAAATAGAACCAGTCTCATGGGATAGGGTGAGAAAATTAAATAAGTTAATCTACCTAGAAGCACTTATAACAATGGCTGGCTACAGAGAAGCTGCTCAGTAAATGCTCACAACTTTTATGAATTCTGTTGTTCTATGAGTCACAGGAATGTTATGAGGGTTAAAAAGCAGCCAGCATTTATGGCGTGTTGACCGTGTCTCTGGCGCCGGGCTCATGTTTTGTAGAAATTACCTCCTGGGTAATGTTGAGAACTTTCTGAGTGCAAAACCTAGCACTGTCACTCATCACCATTATAAGTCTCCCCCTCCTTGATCTACAGAAGAGAAAACAGCTCAGCGGTGTGGTGGTCTGCCCAAAGCCACAAAGCTAATAGTACAGTGGGTGCTTACAGTTGAATCCAGGTTTTCTGGGAAACAAATCTCTGTGGTCTTATAACACTTACCTTCTCCTCCTCTTGTCTCCACCTTGGGCCCCTTGCTATTTGCTCCATAGCTAAAACTGGCTTCCCTTCAAGGAATTTTCTGGCAATACATCTGCTGCTTCATACTGATAGGTCTGTGCTATTCTGTACACAGCTATTTGCAGGAACTGCACTTGGAAGGGCCAAGCTTGTCTTCTGATGGCTTAGAATTAGGTTCCAGCAGATATGGATAAGTGAAAGGGATAAGAGAAGGTTACAGATATTTCCAGGGACAGTCTTGACCCCAATTCCAGCTTTGCATTCTCTAAGAATTAGGTGGAGTCATAGAGGCTCCTGGGGCTCATACTTGGTGACTTTTCCAGTTCTACCCTTCTGTTTGAATGTCCGCCTGCTGGGAACGTGAAGGAAAACCTCCCAGAAAAGAGTGCCAAGTTTTTCCTGAGTTGAACAAACCCAGTCTACAACCAGCAACAGCCAGCACGGGGGTGAGAGGTGTTTGCCTGTGTGTTACATCTCAAATGCAAGGTTTTGCTGAAGATATGACTTCTCCTCCTTGGGTAAGTCACTTCCTCTCCCGAGGCCACAGTTTCCTGCTCTGAAATGCTGAAACAGTAGGAGTCATCTGGTCAAGCTGCACTGAGGGCTGAGGGAGAGAATGGGTGTCAGAACACAGGGCCTGGTACCCATCGCATGAGAAGGAGAAGTTAAGACACATGTGGATAGGCAGGTGAAATCCATCAGTCTGTAGCACTCAGTTAGTTCACAGTGCAACGAGCATGATGTGACATGGGGATAAGTGGGTGGAGAATACGGGGTGTAAGCCCTGGACACTCACTGAAGAACACACACACATGCCCAAAGCAGACAGCTCCAACCCAAAGAAGGATATTTTTTCCTTAGATTTTACAATGCCCATAAAGGACAGAAAAGCTGTGTGTCAGAAGGTGCAAGATTGTAGCCAGGAGAGACACATACAGGGAGGTGACAGGGCAGCGATGGAGCTGTCTTTACGTTCGATGACCAAGTATCCATGGCCTTGGCTGGTCCTTCTCAAGAAACAGGTACAAACCAGGAAGGATCCAGGAGCAGGGGTGGGCGAGAGCTGCCGTGTTCACGAGAGGCAATGGCCAGGTCTCCAGAAGCCTTGCCAATTGGCCATTAGACATTATATTATTAAAGATAATTTAAACTTAAATTAAGGAAATGTATTAACGTCAATGATAAACAGTCAAAATTCCTCACTTTTTAATTATTTTACTGTAATTCACTACCATCTATATTCTAGTGTATCTGTCTGATGGAAATACCATCCTGTGGTATCTCTGCACCATCTCTCCCACTGTCTACTTGGCTCATGTGACATTGTACCTCGAAATCATTTGTGGAGTGTTTCTGCCCACTGGGAGTGGCAAATCTACAAATTGTCATCCTCTCCTGTCCTGGGGAACCACTTGCTAAATGTTTGCTGGACACCTCAGACTAAGAACCTCCTTTATATTCAATACCTCGAAAAGAATTTGGTTTCATGAGACTTTGACTTGCGCTGTCTCAGATTGCATTGCTGATAAAACCCCGTGGCATAACTTTAGCTGTGCTCACAGCGCACTCATGGAGCATGCCATTATAATCCCAGGACTAATGAAAGGTCGCGTGTCTGCTATGAGTCATGCAATACTGTGTCTTCATGAAGCAGGTAGCTAGGGGGACATTACACAGGAAAAGACTAAAAGAAGAAGATAGACTTACAGTCATTTTCTTGTCCTCACCAACTTTCAGACTGCTCCTGCCAGAGTTCAGTTCAGTTAAGAAGTATCTTCTCCCTATGGCACCGGCGGTAGGGAGAAGCAAGAACACATGTTCTCCTGTTTGCAACATGATAAGGCGAACGCTCCCACTCATCACCACGCTGAGGTTATACTGACCCTTCTATTTTAAATTATAATTCCCCAACATGCCTCACTCCCTTTACTCTTTTGAAATAAAATTAGACTTTACTAGAATTAAAAAATATTTTCAAAAGACACTATAAAGAAAATAATAAGACAACCTTCAGAATGGGAGAAGATATTTGCAAATCATTTATCTGATCATCCATAAAAAGACAAATAATATCTTTTAAATGGAAAGAATACATTAATAAATATTTCTCCAGTGACAGAAAATGTACAAATGGCCTATCAGTGTGTGAAAAGGTGCTCAGGATTATTAGCCGTCAGGGAAATGCAAACCATCCACAATGAGACATCATCCATACATTGGACTCTTAAAAAAAAGTTTTGATGAGGATATGGAGGAGTTTGGAATCATTATACATTGCTATGGGGGAATTCATGGTGGTGTAGCCACTTTAGGAAAGCTTGCCCATCCTCAGAATGTTCAACACAGAGTTGCAGTGTGACCCAGCAATTCCATTCATATATATATATATATATATATATATATATATATATATATTCAAAAGAAATTAAAATATGCCCCCACAAAAACTAGTACCCAGAGCCAGCCAAATAGCTCAGCAGATTAAAGAGCCTGCAAGCAGGCACACGGACCAGGCTTTCAATCCCTGGGCCTGCCATGCCAGCCCCGCTCCCAGGGCATGTAGAGACAGCCATTGAGACTAGGCATGGTGGCTCATGTGATTGCAGCTCTTGGGAGACTGTAAACAGGCAGATCACTAAGAGTTTGATCTAGTAGCGAGACCCTAAACACCCTGTAGACCCTCCCCTAAAATAAAAAAAGAAACTTGTACCCAAATATCTATAGCAGTATAAAATGCCCATTAAATGTATTAACCAATGCATGGATAAACTGGGTATATTGATACAATAGGATATTATTCAGTTATATATAGAAATGGAGTACTGACAACATGCTATGTAGCATGAATGAAACTCCATATCACTATGCTAAGTCACACAAGCTAAGACACAAAAGGTCACATATTATATGACTGCACTTGTGATTCCATTCACACAAAATGTACAGAACAGGCCAATTTACTGATACAGAGATTGTTATAAGAGTTTAGAAGTTGAGAGGAAGTGGGTGTGACTAAAATGGGTAAAAGCTTTTTTTTAATGTAATGAAAATGTTTTCAAATTGCATCCATGCTTGCTCCTAACCCCCTTTTATTTTCCACATAGCATTTGTTCCTACTCTCTAACAAGCTATGCAAAGCACTTAATCGTCATAATTGTCTGCTGTCTCCTCTCTCTAGCATGGAAGTTCTCAAAAGCAAGGTTTTGGAGTTGGTTTGTTCCAATGCATGCAGTAGTTTCTGCATAAAGTAAGCTATTCATTAAAAAAATTTAAAATATTTATTCATAATATACTAGAAAGCATTGTAGGGAAAATTGAGAAGTTAGTCGCAGAGATCTTTGAAGGTAACATTCCACCTTGCCCACCACTGCCTTGCAATTTGGTCCTATTTTGCATCCTCCTCTTTGATTTGCACAAGATTGTTTTCTTTGTCCAGACTTTAGCTTGCTAGTTTTGACCAAATCTCTGTCCTTTACAAGTAAAGAAGCTCAATTAGGACACTGAGGGTAAAACCAACTCTACAGGATCAATTTGTCCTGTCCTAGGATATCCTGTTAATGATTTGTGCAATTCTGTATTTGTTTATCTTTCTGCTCAGTTTTTATGGCATTGTTTTATAGAACTTCATGGCAAAATCTGAACAAGGAATAGCATAGTTTAGAAGAGAGGAACAAGAACTAATGTTTCACTCTCACTTCTGCTCGGTACTGTGCTTAATCTTTCTTTGCAACCCTATAAGGTAGGTATGGTCCATTTTTATAAATGGGGACTCTCAGAAAAGTGATTCTTGTGCTTTCTTCTTTCCCACTGAAAACTCTGAAATTCTACTACAGTTCTCTAACTTCCAGATTTGATTTCAAGGTACAATACAGAGTAGAAAACATGAGGAATGCTTCACAAATCCTCTCCCCTATTCTAATCATTAGGAACCCCATGGAGACTAAAATCTATCAATAAAGGTGGTCTGATGAGTCCCTAAGCAGAGCTTAGGTGGTTTCTAGGGGTTCGAACAATATGAGTGCCTGTCGCTCGGGGCCATTCACTCAGCTTGACTTGGGGTGGGTGACTTGATGCTGCGACAGAGTGACCCTGGCCAGCAGAACACTAGTGCTCAGTGATCTGTCACCGCATTCTGCACAGGATGAATCGCTTTCCATGAGGATCATTTTAACCTCCTGATGTCTTGCCTAAGCACATACTAGAAGTAGAAACAAAGATGGGACTTTGAGAGCCAGTTAAATAAGTATTCATTTTCATCTTGCAGACGACATGACTTGATGTTCGGTGGTAATGCAAGTCTCACCAACTTTCAGTCCCATCCCACATTTCTTCTTTTTTGTCTTGCTCAGCTGGCTGGGAATGAATTTGCTGAAACCTCCATCTGCAGAATCAGCCTCCTTCCCATGTAACTTCCCACTTTTGACAAGAGACAGAGGTAATCAGTAGCCTCTGTCTTACCTCCTGTCTTAGCTACATTCTGTATTGCTGGAACGTAATATCCCAACACTGCAAGTTACAGGAGAGGAGAGGGCTATTTTTGTTGACTCATCTTAGTCCATAGTTGGTTAGATCAAGGCAGGAAGACACAGTAGAAGCTCCTGGACAGAGGAAAGCTGCTTGTGGCATGAAAGCCAGGAAACAGGGAAGGGAAGAGCCAGGGAGGGAGATCTTCCAGGTCCCACCCCCAGGGACCCACCTCTCCAAATGAAGCCTCCCTCTCAACAGCACATTTACCAGTAAACTCATCAGTGAACTAATGTATCCATGAGTGTAGCACCCCATAATCCAATTACCTCCCCAAAGTCCCATCTCTGTGTGAATGAGGTTTGGGAGGATATTGTCCGTCTAAACCATAATGCCTTCCTTGATCTTATGAGACTGACAACTACTCATATTCTAACATATATTCTATGTGTTTTCCTATATCATAAAAAAAATTTGGCAAGTACCATTTTTAAAGGTTGCACCCACCTCTGGCTGGGAGGTAATCTAGCTGCTTCTGTAATCATAGGATATTTTGTTGGGGATCAATAAACCAGCAAAAGCTATTGAGCTATGAATAAGCTGGACCTCACTGTTCAGTGAGGCATCCCAGTAGTGGTCTAGCCTCAAAACCTGTAGGTTCCTGTGACTCCCACCACCAGAGACACAAACAGTTTATGAATCATAATGCAGGCTCTGGAGATAGATTTGGAGTTAAATTCTAACTCTGACACTTGACTACACATAGGTCCAGTCTATCAAGACAGGATAAGCAATGCAACAAAACTCAGCAATTTAAAGTAAAAGAGACTTTTTTCATCACAATATATATCCAGAATAGTTTGGTGGAAGCTAGTGATCCATATAGTCACTCAATGACCCATCCATCTAATGATGTTGCTACCACAACATACAGTTTTCAGGGATCCTAAGACCTACATCATCTCTTAGTTATCCCTTTTTTTTCTTTTTTGTGGTACTGGAGATTGAATCCATGAATTTGAGGCTAAGCAAGTATTCCACCACTGAGCTACATCCCAGCCCCTGACACTCAGACTCAGAAGAGGTGGTGGAAGGGTGACTGTTGAGTTCTTAGCCATTCTATCTCAGAAATGACACAATACCATTCCTATGTGTTATCTATTGGCCAAAATTAGCCACATGGTCCTGTCTCCCTTCAAGGGTCTAGAAAAATTGATCTGAATTATCAAGAATTGAAAGAAAAGTGCACATGGGTGAACGAATCTGCTATAAACAGGCACACAGTATTTGACACTACTGTGTAATGACTGTGTCGTGGTTTAGGGGTTTTGCAAGGTCAACAATATAATATAGGACATATTTTATGATATTGTATAAGGAATCACCCAAGAATCATAGACAACAAGTGCAAGAAATCTATCCACACACTACATACTAGAGACTTCATCTGAGGGCCTGGACCCTACATATTGTGTGAGTTCAGATGAAAACTACAGCTCATAACAGTGCCTCTCACAAGTCCAACAAGAGGCCTAGAGCCCACAACAAAGTCTCATGCAGGCCTGCTTCATGGATCTGTGCTGGAAAGGCCCAAAGGTTGGGGCTGAAGGTAGGAAGTCTATGCCAGTGGGATGAAGGATCTGTGCTAGCAGCTGAGGGATCTGACCTGGAGCCAGGAAGCAATGCTCAGTGTAAGCACCAGAGCTCCCCCAAAAAGTATCACAGCCATCCTCAGCAACAGGGAGGTCCTGAGCTCCTCCAGCGATGGGAAAGCATAACTCCCATCGGAAAAGTCAGTGGGACAAACTTCTCGATGAGACTGAGAAGAGCACCATCTTCTGCTCTGGAGCCCGGAAGTGATGCTTAAGATGAAGACCAGAGATCTTCCACAGTTCATTGGGAAACCCAACATGACCAGGTCCTCTGGCAGAACAGCCCAAGAGAATTTTTGGCAGCTTTTCCAATTCTACCTTTTATGCTGCTGGCAACAATCCTCAGGGGGGCCTCCCACTCCCACCACCACCTAGATTAATTCATCTGGGTATAAGAAGTCAGCCACCTGTTAGAAATCCACTACAGACTATTTCCTTTCAAGGTTCCTGCAAGCCCAACAGGCTAAGGGTCCACTGCTCTGTAGTTTGTAGCACACCCATCAGAAGACCCTATTCCCCCTCCTTCCTCGTCCAAAGTCCCATCCAAAATGGACTAGATCCGTTTGCGAGGCAGAACTCATACCCTCTTACCAAGCCAGTGCTCCCCTACTGTCCTTTCCACCTCTGTCTCCAGGCTTGATCCCCATTCTGAGATGAAATCTGTCAGATCAGATCCAGCTCTTGCCAGTGCTCCTAAGAGCATTTAAACAACATTTTTAGCACTTGAGTAATCTTGGACTTGAAGCATTTTCAGGGCCACAAGCTAAGAATTTATCCAGTCACAATAAGTGAACTGATGAAGATAAAATAAACTTAACCTGACTTAAGGAAGGGATTGGATGTGTAGAAAAGAATTACGTACAACATGGGGCCAGCGAGATAGCTCAGTTGTCTAAAGCACCTGCTTAGGCGAGCTTAGGCAAGCTCAGAGACTGTAGTTCAATCGCTGGCACCGCATGCCGTGCCAGCTTCACGCCCAGGGAGGGCTTAGCCGGCTATAAATAAATAAATAAATAAAAGAATTATGTGCAGTGTTCGCTGAAGCATTGTTTCTAATAATAAAACATAAGGAATAACCTAAATATCCAGCACAGGGAAATGTTTATGAATGTGAATCATGTGTGTGGTGCCTGTGTTCATTCTGCCTGACATTTGTCAGGACAAACACAAAGAGACTGCTAGGTAATCTGTTGTGAGAGAGCTCGTGGAGAGTTTCCCTGGCCCTGTAGGCACAATGTTGCCTGCTTTTATTTTGTCCCTCCTACAACTACACTTTCCCAAGTGGCTATTTATTGGCTCATTTGGGAGTCATTATGTATGTTATAAAAATCGGAAAGTTGGTTCCATAGCCTGATATATGCTGTAACATAGATGAACCTTGAAGATATGGTATTAAGTTAAATAAACCGGTAAAAAGGTACAAATACTGTACGATTCTACTTTTTTTGGTCACTAAAATAGTCAAAATCATAGAGATGGAAAGTAGACTGGTGGTTGCCAGGGACTGGGGTGGTTATATATTTCAAGATTATTAAAGTTCTAGAGATGGATGGATCATTGCACAATATGAATGTACATAGTACTTCTGAACTATATGCTTAAAATTATTAAAATGATAAATCTTGTCCAGCATATTTTACCACAATTTTAAAATTTGCATCTATAATATCATCGCAAATATGTGAATGTGGGAGGGGGTGCAGTGTGGGTGTGAGTCTAGGGCTCTGCTTTTGGTAATAGGAATAAGATGCTGTCGTTTCTTCCCAGACATCCTTCCACTAGCCAGTGATCAGGAAAAAAAATCCAACTTTTCATCTATTTTTAAAATACACTGGTCTTGGAACACAGGGATGCCTGTTGGCTCAGGCATTGTGGACCATCGCTTCTGCACACCAGTCGCAGAGCGGGGGAGTTGCAATGAGACAGTCCAGTTTGTTCAAAGCTTGATGTATTTACTACCTGACCTTTCACAGAAAAGCTTTGCTGGCCTCTGTCTGAGGGCACTAAGAGCACACATAGAGACCAGAAGAATGATCAAAAGTTTTCTGTGAGTTCCAAACCACATGAATAGATGGGGTTAAAGGCTCCAGGGTCGGCATTCTGTCTTCTGTTTTTCACAAAACTTTTAACAGGCTCAAAATACTTATTCTAGGTTTGCAAACTACCTCTGTGGCTACCTTGGGCCCTATTTGTGAGATCAAAGAGAAAGGAGGTCTCCTTCTATTGCCTGCAATTTGGAACATACCAAAAAAAAAGGGGGGGATGTAACAGTTGTAAACATACACATATTTTAAAATTCTAAAGGCTATGTACCAATAAATTCATTGCAATATTTATAAATTATGGAATTATGTATGATTTTTAAATTCATACCTATACAGTTTTTATGATTTGCTATAATGAGTCTATACTAATTTTCTTTTCTTTTTTTTTCTCTCTCTCTCTCTTTCTTTTTAAAATGTATTTAGTATAGAGTCTACAAGCTCTCACAACAGACTCATAGTGATTCTCCTGTTTTCAGCATCCCAAGCGCTGGGATTACAGGTGCAGGCCACCACCCCGAGTTTCAATCAATGGCTCAGTGTGCTGTGGGTGCAGGGCTAGCACAGCATGCCTGGGATTTAATCCTGGCTGCTGCTCTCTGCCTCAGCAGGTACTTTAATTTACTGAGCTATCTGGCCAGCCCTACATTGATTTTCTAATAAGAAAATAGTCATCTTAAATTTCAAAACATTACTATTTTTAAAAGGTTGCAAATTGAGAGCATATAACACCGGACACATTTTGACAGGGTCAGAAATCTGGGTAATGTTTGGCCAGCATACATTTGTTTTCCTGACTGAAACTCTTCTCAGAAAGAACTGAAATCTGGCAAGCCCAATATTTTTCTGGACTGCTCAGCCACATGACCCATAAATTGCAATTGCTCTGGTACTCCTGCCCCCTGGGAATGCCTATGTCCTCTAAAAGCAGCCTTGAAGCTGCCACGTACTTTTTCTTTTCCCCATTTGGTCATAGGTTCTCTTTTCAAAGCCACAGAAGTCTGTTCTGAAGAACAATAGAAGTCAAACATGGATTAGGCTCCACTATTCAGCTGGACTCAGATTTGTTATTAAACCTTTCATCTATAAAAGAGAGATAATCTTACCAGTAGGGGGAATTTTTTTCATGATCCTGCTATTGTCCTTCCTCCTTCTCAAAACAGAGCCAAATACTAACTGGACTGCATGCAGTTATTGGATTTTTTTGTTGTTGTTAGTAATGGGAACCATAGGTTTGAAGCTCGCATGGACACGATTTTCCTCTCCTACTCATCTTTCCCTAGGGCAAGAGTAGTCAGAGATGCAGGACTTTCTACCCCATGGAAAAAGGAATATCCACTTTACATTCCTTCCTTCTGCCCAGTAGCTGATCAGACAACCTAAGGTTTGAATTCAGGGAAACTACAAAGACGTTGTAAGCTGTGCTTTACCTACCAGTATATCATAGGGAGCTATACAAGGTTTTTGGCATAAGCCTAGATATTCTCGTCTCACTATAAAATTAAGACGTGCTTCTTACAAAGTTCCACAAAGAAAAAAAAATGGTCACTTCAACTTACAACAACCTCACTGGACTATAAAGAAGACTCAGTGAAAGCACACAGACTGAAGCAGCGAGGTCCATAGCAGAGAAGTTTATCTTTTCTGTTTTTCTTCTCTTTTTGCTTCTTTATTTTTAACTAAGGGGACCTTCTAATCAGCATAGCATTTACCATATGAAATTGTAAGAACACCTTACTTACTAAACTATGAAGGCCTTAGCCTACCTCGAATGAGTCATATGCAATCTGTTAGCAGATCCACTTGGCTCAATTTATAACCATCATTCAATGACTCCCCATCACCTTCACTGCTAAAATACTGCCCCAAGCCAGAATCCTCTTCAGAGTCTCTTGCAAGCAAGATCTAAAGTGATCTGTGTTGGGGCTGGGGAGATAGCTCAGTGGAATAAGCACTTCCCTGGCAAGCACAAGGGCCTGAGTTCAATCCCCAGTTCCGCAAAAAAAAAAAAAAAAAAAAAAAAAAAGTGATCTGTGCAGATGATAACCAATGGTGCTGATGTTTTGATTTAATTGGCCTTAGAAACACCTAGCAGTAGACCGTGGAGATGGCTCAGTAGAATAATCACTTCCCTGGCAAGTGTGAGCCCCTGAGTTCAATTCCTGGTTCTGCCAATAAAAAGGAAACAACTAGCAGATAAGTGAAACACACTCTGGGGGCAGGGATTATGGAAGCATGACTTCGACTCTATGTTGTTGCAAGCAGCTACATTAGATAGAAATATTATAGGCAGTCAGACAGAGCTAGGCCCTCATATGGAGCCAGTATGGAAGGCAAAATACCTAGCAACTTTGGGAGAGATGGACACCCATGCTATGGGCGAGACCTCAAGATAAAAGATTGAACAAATGTATACCTTCCTAGGTATAGACAACAGGGATTGATATTCTCAATAGGTCTCTCACCTTGGGGATACCTGGAAGAGGCACCAACCCAGCCTCTTACCAAAAAAAAAAAAAAAAAAAAAAAAAGTCCCTGTTTTATATTCACACCCCCTTGCTATCCCATTTGGTCCTGGATTTAATCAATTTTACCTGAGCATTTGTGTTTGTACTCTTATTGGTTGACCAGAGTTTTGTCCTACCTCATGCCTGCCTAGCAAGTTCCCATGCTTTCCACCTAGCCCCATCCTTATGGTTTTGCTTTATAAAAATCCCTAAAGAAGACAGATTCAAGGGCAACCTTCTCAAGTCCTTTTTTGTCTGTCTCAGACAGGAGCTTTCTTTCCCCCAAAAAACTATATTCTGCTCTTAACCTGTGTTGTTCCTAAAATTCATTCTTTGAGTTTAGAGAACATGAATTTGGCCCGGGTGTCTTTTAGGTTGGGAGTTTCATACCCCGATATCATTATGCTGTCTCCCCATTCCTCTATGCCACTGTTTCACTGTTTTGCTTCCTAGTGACCATGAACCGAACATCTTTGTTCTACCACATGCTCTGCCATAGCTCTTCCTTGGAGCCAAATGACTGTGTACTGAATCCCAGAAACGTGAGCCAAAGTAAAGCTCTTCTCCCTTAAATTTTGACATTATCTCCCAAGAACAGGAAAGCCAATCAATACACAGAGTGGGGCTGTCTCTGTGACCGTACCTGATTATGTAGTTTCAGAAGTCTTTCAGCCTGGCTTGAGGTAAGTGGTTAGAGAAACAGGCTGGACAGGTCCTACCATGCTAGAAGCAGAGCCTCATGGATGATTCTAGTCAGAGTTTAGAAGGCCAGAATGCTGATATGAATGTAGATAGTATAGCTCAGGCTTGGGAAGTTTCAGTTGGCAATAAAGACTATTGGAAAGTACACTAGAGTCATGTGTGTTACAGTCTGCAAAATATTTTTGTCCATATTTTGCCCAGGTCCTGAGATTTTGTGGGAAGTTCAGATTAAGGATGGTGGGCTAATTAATCTGGATGACAAAATGTCAAAGCAGCCCAAAATTCAGACTGTGGCAGAGAAATTGCTAGCTGCTGTTAACCAGAGGTAACAAGAATTGGAGGTAAAAAGCAGGGCAGAAAATTCGGTGCTAGAAGGGATGGTGTGTCAAGTTGATGACAAAGGAGGTGTGGTCACTGAAGAAACTGGTGCCAGTAACAAGAAGCCAAGAACTCTATACAGGGACAAGAGAAAAGATGCCTTGTCATCTCAGAAATCAGAACAACTCTGACTATTGGATCCTCAAGGGTGCAAAAGTGTTCATCTTTCATTTAAGAGCAGAGTTCCAGTGACCCATGTCAAGTATAGCTTCCTGTGAAACTGGTTCTCTCTAAGATTCATTTCCCTATATTCAGCCATCCAGGGACTGAGAGGCCTCTGAAGCCAGGGTATTGTCCACAGAATGCTAATTTACATTCAAGAATTTTAGAGTCGGGACGTTTCCACCCAGATCTCGAAGGAAGGCCTGAGAGGCTGGACAAGGAGCTAAAGGTAGTGTAGGAAGGTGTGTGAATGAAGCCAAAGATGCCCTGGAGGCACAGGGAGTTGGAGGTGTCAGAAATGTAAATTATCTGCAAAGAAAACCTATGGCCAAGAGTGAAGCTAACCCAGAGAGAAGCTCCCTCTGGAATACATCTCATTAGTGTGTGTCCTGGATTCCAGACATGGAGTCACAGGGTTTAATGATTGCCCTGCTGGGTTCTGGTCTTTCTTTGATCTGATTCATGCCTATACCCCTATTCCTCATTTTTGGACTAAGAATGTTTACCCTATGCCACTGTATCCTGGGATTATATAAATTTTTATTAGCTAGCTTTTCTGTCACTGAGGCCATATCTGACACCTAGAATTTAATGGAAGAAAGATTTGATTTAGTTCAGCTTCAGGAAATTCAACACATGTCGCAAGCAGGAACATCATGGCAAAGCAAGACTGCTTAGTTCATGGAAGTTTGGAAACAGAGCCGGAATACAGGAACAGAGAGGAACAGGCAGAAAACATATATAGTACCCAAGACCCTGCCTTCAAGACCCACCCAGCACACCCACATAGGCGTTTTACTCATCAGCTAGGTATTTCTTAATCCAATGATGTTGACATATAAGGATTAATAGTCATATAACTTCCTATTTTTACATAAGTTCACATCTAAGAGTTTGCCTTATGTCTCAAAAGAGTCTCAGACCTGGACTTTTGAAAAATGATGGAACCAGTGAGACTTTGGAGAAGAGATCCTCTTTCCAATTCTAGGTGGAACAATTATGTTAGGCAGAATTACGAATTTGTTGTTGTCATTTGGGGATTAAGTATGATCCAAGGAAATATACATGCGTGCGAGGCTGACAAGGGGTGGACTGTGACAGTTGATCCTGATAAATTGACTTTATTGGATTGAAAAGTGAAGGAAGGGAAGGGAAAGGGGATAAAAATAGAAGTAAAATGTATTGTGTACCTGGACCAATGACCCAGAACTGTAAATATGTACTGGAATTATGTGATAATAAAACTATCTTTAAAAATGCTTCCAATAGTAGTGACGCATGCCCCTGTATGTGTGACCGGGTGCGTGACAGAGGCATGGTCCTGGGCACGGCTCATTGTTGCTCACCTGTTTCTCTCTGGTGCTGCCCCCCACTCTGCTTCCAGCCCCCATGCACTGAACATCCTCCCTGCACTCCGCACCTACACCATGATGCTTCTGTCTGATTCATGTACTGAATCTCCTAAACCATGAGCTAACTTAACGCTCTCCTCCTTTAAAGTGTGGGTCTGGGGTCTTTGGTCCCAGCAACTGGAACGCTGATTAAAACATGGATCAGGTCTGGTTACTTTTCTGCTCAAGACATTTCAATGGCTTCTCATTTTGCACAGAAGTTAAACTGAAGTCCTGACTATGACTATCGAGTCTCCCTCACCGTTTTGACTTTATCTCCTGCTTCTCTTAGACAATCCCGCTTTGCGCCATCTATGAGTGCTTCCTGATTATTGCCAAACATGTCACGTGCACTGTCATCTCAGCCCTCTTCTTTCAGCCTCTAACACCAGCCCCTCTCTGGCCAGGGGAGTTTGATGGCAAATCAGACTTCAGGTAACAGTCAGCATAAATCCCTCATCTGAGTGCTCTCAAAAGGTCTTGAAGCTAGGATCCCTGTACAGTAATAAAGCACTTATCTAGTGTGCATGACACTGAGCTCAATTCCGAAAACCATAAATGGTGTGGATGTTTACCTTCCCCTCATATATATAGTCACGTGGTCCCTTAGGCAATTCATAGGTGGAATATCTAGTATATGCACTTACAGTGGTATTGGAGTGTTCCTTTATACAATAGGTTATGGCTTAAATCTGAAAATTGGCTAAGAGATCATTTCCCATTTAACCCTTCTAAGTTTCTGTTCACCAGCCCTTGTTTGTTTGTTCATTTTCTGGTTATGGGAAGTAAGTAATACCAGAGGTGTTGTTTTTGTTTTTCCTAGAGCCTCTATGGTTTATTGTCTATACATATACATCCCTGAAGATCCAGGCTCTGGGATGCTTCTACTGCCTTGCTGCCTATTGAGGTTATTACATCTCCCTTTCTTCCAACAGCCAAATGGCCTCTAACATGTTGCAATCTCTTCAGTCCAACAAATTATAAGGTCCCTCATTCATGGCAGCAACCCCCAATTTAACTTAAGACTACGGAGGACCTTCACGGAGGACCTTCACGACTCAACTTCTGTTGCAATGTTGATGATCTCCTTGCTATACCTTATTGATAGTTATCATCTTGGTCCTGCCAGAGAACTCAGCTGGTTATGTCTCACATAATAAATCTACCTTCTTTGAACTTCTGCCTCCTCTCTCAGCTCTTTTTCAGGGAATCTCCAGCTTCCTTACTTCCTTTATTATGTGTTGTCTTCATATAGGAGTCACTCCAGCAGTGTCAAAGGGCCAATCGTCAGGACTTGAACCACCAAGCCACAGAATAATGCTCCCATATCACTAAATCCTCCACCACAACCTTATATTCCACTTTCTCAGGTGCAACATCCCCAAAGAGCCATTCAAGTTGCCCTGGCTCCAGTTAGCCAGTTGCATTTCTTTAGAATGCATACTATTTCCCTCTCAAACAGCAGATATTTTTTTAGTTTGACTCTGGTGTTGTAGCTTATTCCTGGTGATTGGGCTGAGAGTAGTAAGTCAAGTAAAGGTAAATCTTAAGGAGTACAGGTATCATCTTTCAGGGGACTTGCCTAAGGAAAGTTTTTGCCAGGCTCCAGCAGAGGGTAAATTACTTCCTTTGAGGAGCAGAGCCTGCAGGAAGAGCTCTGAGGAAGCTCTTCAGTGAGGAACTGGAGAGACAGAGGAAGAGAAAAAAAGAAAGCTACTATGGAATCAAATCATTCACCTTGAGCAAGTAGAGCTTATTCCTATCAGGACGGTCCAAGGCCACATAGAAGCTGTAATTCGGAACTGTGCACCCAAGAGAAAAGCATGGAGGCACAGGACACTTGTCCATCAGCTCGCATTCCTTACTACCAAGGGCTGCCAACATGTATAATACATACAACACTATATTTCCACCAATACATAGAACACCCTTACAGGATGTTAAGTAATGTGCACCCCCAGGCTGCACATGTGTAAGTTCTAGACAGATGTTCATAGGAAAGAGAGGGAGCAAGGAAAGAAAGCAAGAGATACCCAGGGGATTTGAGGCCCATTGCTGCCCAGCTGTACCTGTGTAAAGCTGGCTGCCAAAGCCATGGCACAGAAGGTGAGTTAAGTCTGCAAACTTCCTCTGCCCAGGATCACATAGTAGACATTTAGAGCCTTGCAGGATACAGATGGCTTCTGTCATATCTTCTTTGTTACTTAAAAATGTTTCCCAAATGGAAAGAAAATGTTCTTAGTTTGTAACCAGACTCGGCTGTGGACTTCACAGGAGGGAAGACAGGAGGCTTTTTTGGGTAGAGAGGCCCTCCCCTGCTTCCTGCCTTGAGCATACTTATCCCTCACCACCCTCCATGTCCCCTCTTCCTTCAGCCTTTATTTGTCCTTTTTATCGCTTTTTAAAAATGTGATGTAGCTTACATATTATCTCAGCTTCCTGTCTGGATACTTCATTAGGATGTCAGCTCCACACAGGAAGCATTTTTCATCTGATTCATTCATGGCAGTATTTCCAGCATGTAGAAGAGTTCACGACTCTCAATATATTTTTGTTAAATAAATTAAAGCAACACAATAATGTGCTTAGCACTTTACAATGATAAACATCTTTGATGCAGATTTTAATATCCTTTTTTTTTTCTTTTTGCAATTACCCTTTCAGGTAGGCAAACAAGTGCTATTATCTTTAATTTGCCAGCAATAAAGATAGGCTATGCAATGATGACCACATTAGTATAGAAGAGCAGGCAGTGACTTGGGATCAGGAAAGCCTGATTTTTTTATTCCTGTTCTAACATTCTGAATTTGCATAAACTGTAGAGCTCCACAGTCATTTCCTCACTGGTGACAATGCTGATAGCATTACTTGCCTTATAAAGCCACATGAAAGCTAAATGAAATAACATACTAGAAGAACAGTAGTAGAATCTACTACAAAGGTTGCCTTTGGGCAGGGGTGTGGGAAAGCCTTTGAGCCAAGTATTTACCTCTCCATGTGCCATTCCACAAGAAATGGCCAAAACATTGATCTTAGTAAATTCAGACCCCATCCATAGGAATCAAAATCGCAAACAGCTTTCTATGGTCTTTGGCCTCTTTCACATCATCTAAATCTCTGCTCTTGGGCTCAGGTTTGCTTTAATTTGGTTTTATATACAAGTATATGTCCAAAGTTATTTTAGACAGATGTTCAACTTGGAAGTCTAAGCTATGTCTTGGCCACTTGTCTTATTTTAGCTTGATGCCTTTAGTAAACGTATATATAACCTGTCAAGATTTGGGGTATTCTACACCTGGCTCAGTGATAGAAGTGGAGAGCAGCCAGCATTAGGTTTGAGTCTGGACATCAGCACTAATTGAATTACTCAGACTTTCATTTTATTCATTACAGAAAACTGATGTGTTTTTTTTTTTCTTTTTTTCTTTCCAAAGGCCAGAGATCTGCAAAGCTTCCAGGGCAGTCTGCTTTCTGTATTCCAAGGGATGACAGATACATGCAGATACATGGATGAAATCAAGGATGAGTTTTCTGCTTTCGAGGCTGTATATAGTCTTATCTGCCACAGAAACAGCAGCATTCCAAAAGATCCCTCCAGTGATTGTTGCTGCCACTCCTAATGCCATCATCTCTGGAGCTTAGGATAGTCAAAGATGGCTTCCTACTATCCGAGGCTCTGGACAGACACTCATTTTCCTTAAATGTAGGAGTGATACATGTGACAAAGTGATAACACATGTCCTGCAAGACTGATTATGAGAAACGAGGCAGCTTCCATCCATCCCCATTGGCTAATGAACTATGCAAGCATTCATGTTAAAAGCTCAACTACTCCATGCTTTGAGGACCACAGTGCTATAGGAAGACCAAGATACCCACATATAGTGCCCTAGTGAAGAAAATACAGTCCCTGGTTGAGAATTCCAGCTTTGCTCTTATTCAATAGTCAGCACTAGCTTTACAGCAAAAGAATTGTTATGGTTTCTGCCTACTTGCCCCCCTAAAGCCTCATGCAGTCATGGGGCAGCTTCTAGAGTTTGTGATTAATTCATGCTCCAGTGCTGGGATTATGGGTGTGAGAGCTACACCCAGCCTGGGCTGGTGTCTTAGCTACTCTTCTCTCATTGCTGGGACAAATACCCTACACGCAAAATGAAGGAAAGAAAGGTTTACTTAGCTCAGTGTTACTGGAGGTTTCAGTCCATACTCGGCTGGCTCCAAGGCAGAGAGGCACAAGGCAGAGAACAACCTTTCATGGCGGCAACAAAGAGCAAGAGCACAGAAGGAGAGGTAGCAGCAGCTCCAGCAGCTGGCTTCTCTTCCCACCTTACATTGTAATGCAGATTACCTGCCCCAGGGCAGGTGCAGCAGCCACACCCACAGTAATCAATCCCAACCTCCACAAGCCTCCCCAAGACTGCATGAGGCTTTGAGGGGACACTTAGACACAAGCCATAAGAGGTGGACAGCCTGGATGCAGCATAAGGAAGACCGCCTTGCTCTCTGTAGCCATCGTTGCACTCCTCCTCCCTTTTGCTCTTGCTGTTTTGCCGTCTTCTGCCCCCACTAATGGCTGCCCTCCCCATTGTGCCAGTCTGCTTTGAGTGAGTGGAGTACGGACTAAAATCTCCACCAACTATGCATTAAATAAGTCTTTCCTTCCTTCATTTTGGATGTTGGGTATTTTGTCCCAGCAAGGAGTGAAAAGTAACCGAGACAAGAATGAAGAAGCTGTTTGTACGTACAACCAACTCCAGCCTTCAGATCACTCCGACTTCTACCACCACTACATGATGGGCCATAAGCAAGAACCTTCCTGCTGAGCCCAGAACAATGAGAGTTAATCAAATGGCTGCTGCTCAAGTTACCCATGAGCACCCTTTAAGGTCTCATGTGCAACAGTAGAAGATAGGTACAGCGTGGTCATACCATTGTTGCTTGGTGTATCTGAAGCCAGAGCACTGGGCTAAGCTTTGGATGACCACTGTTGCCAATGTGGCTGATGGAAATTCCTCTCCAGGAAGCACTGTTTTCCCAAAGGATGAGGAGGATGACGCCTCTCTGCATCAGGCACAGAAGGGTTGCTTCACCGCAGAATTGTTGTGGGTCCTTCTAGTCCTTCAAGCCAGCCTGGAAGTCATTTCCACAACATAATCCTGCTACCATGATGGCTGAGTGAAGGAAGATTGTAGAGTTCTCCACAAAACGGACACGTCAAGCAAAATCAAAATGATGAATTGATGATGCCCTCAAATTAAAATAATTTGAGGTCTTAGCACAGGATTTTTCAAATAAGGCACAGATACAAAGGACTCGTGTGGGATTAGTAAAGTAACCCCAGTATAGTAAGTGGAACGTTAACTTCTTCGCCTGTAAAAATGAGAAGGAGCAGCTAGCGGAAACACACAGACAGTCATGCAGAGAAGCCCACCTCAAGGTATGTTCTGTCCAGTGATGCAGTGAGAGCGAGGTAGCTGCAAAGAATGAGTTAGAGAAATGAGCACCAGGGCTGGTCCTGTCCTCCTCGCTTCCTAGTGGAGTTTTTGTTTGCCAAAATCAAGATGATAGAAAGCGAGGGAGCCTGTTGAGTCTACGCCTGTATGAGTCTACACAAGTCAGCCTCCAAGGCAGAACTTAGTGCAGTAAAAGGACAAACGGGAGGAAGCTGGAGCACAGACTAAACCACGCACCCAGGTCACCCCCAGGTCTCAGTGTCCTTGTCTGACAACCAGTTGCAACCTGTTTGCCACAAGTATAACTCTTTAGGTGGAATTCTGAGGCCTTCACTTCCCCTTAAGTGTGTGAGTGTCTTAAACACATCTAGCTCCTCCCAAACCACTCTTACACTGAGGTAACTTTTTCTCTCCATGAAACTGTCTCCAAAAGACTTTAAACAGAGAAGATTCTAGAAAGCTACCCATGAAATAATTATTGTGATTATAGTAGGTTTGTGACAGAAAAAGTTCTAAGCTTCATTTCCATTTTGTTTATAAACAAATGTTTCATCATCTTGAGTTAGTTTTTATAATTAAACAATAATAGCCTCATAGAAAAGAACTAACAGTGAAATTGGAGCTATCTCACTGCTGTGCACATAACGAGTGTACAGTTCGCAGAAGTTTTCTTCTGCCCTCCTCTTTAACTGACTCGCCCAAAATCACATTAACAGCTAAGATTCGGCCTCCTTTCTCAGACTGCAAGTTCAACGCACCTACTACTTCATACTGCCTTTAATCCTATAAACCAAATTTCTTCCAGTAAATGTAAGAAGCATAGTTTTATGTACCCACAGAGAGCAGGTCCAAACAATAAAGAAATTCATTCAAATCATATTGCTTCTCTCACTTTAAAAAGATCACAGCAACTCTTGTGGTATTTCTGAGTTGTAGGCATGCCACCGTCTCCCCTGTGTGTCACTCGTAGGACCACAGGAGGGTCCAAAGGCAGACTGATCAGGAAAGCAGGCTGATTAATTAGGGCTAGGACCTGCAAGCTCTTGGTGTAAACATTTTCAGGTAGAAATCTGTTCTGTGTTCAATGGTAGATGTTGTAAATGATGCAAGTAAGCTTTTTAGTCTTAAGTAAGCCAGGCATAAAAAAAAAACTTGGAACTATAAAACAAATTATCATATAGTTCTAAAGAAATAATTTGCACTTTACATAAGGATTTTCTAATTGCTTTTCGGATACAACCTGATTTACCCATAAATTTTTGTTTGCTTAATATTTTGCTTAAACTGGGTCCTCATACTCCCAATTATAGATCCCAGGTAATGGGAGGAACCTGGGGATTTGGACAATGAGATCAAGGGACAGAAGAGCACTTCTAGAATGCCTGTGGCATTTTATAAGGGCAAAACAGAGAGGCGAGACTTTGAGGATCAAAGAGAAATTCCAGGACTGAGTAAAGGCCACCTTTCCTAAAGGTGTAAGAGTGACACGTGGGTCAGCACCCCTGCTCATCCAAGCCACAATCACCTGCTAACCCTTTCTTCTCCAAATTTTTCTTCACATCTTCTGAAGGTTCCTTACAATGGAATATCTTTGAATCCAAAATAAAAAGAAATGAGCATAAACAGTTTGGTTTCTAGAAATTATTGTTGGCTATTATTTTGCTAAAACTTATTTTCATTGTGGATCTAGTTTAGTGCCCATGGATCTGGTTCTGATGATCTGGTGAATGCCATTGAAAATGCCAGGAGTTGGCTCAGTGTCCCCTCCCACTGTCACAGATGTGGCTTTGTCCAGACCCCATCAGAAATGGTGACAGAGTACTGAGATATGGAACCTTGCTGCTTCAGCCTAACTCTGAAATCAGACCATGAAGTTAGTAGTTACATAAGCCGGGCGTGGTGGCGCAAGCCTGTAATCCCAGCACTCGGGAGGCTGAGGCAGGAGGATTGTTGTGAGTTCGAGACCAGCCTGAGCTACAAAGTGAGCTTAAGGCCAGCCTGAACTGCATAGTGAGACCCTGTCTCAAAAAGACAAAAAAAAAAAAAAAAAAAAAAAGTTAGTAGTTACAAGCATGTTGCTCTTAAAACTAAGTGATTCTTTGCACTGTGCTAGAGTCTTTCCACATTATCGGAAGGGTTGAATCATTGGAGAGAAATCCCACATATATAATTGACCTTCCCCAGGAGCCCCCAAGCCAGGCTCCCAACCAAAGTTCATCCCCTTCTTTCTCTTTGCCCAATGGGAACATCCTATCCATAAGACAGAGATGTCTTCGCTTCCATTTTTAAATAGGAAGTTTAAGTAATTAATTAGTTTAAACAAATTGCTGAGTATACTGACTGGCTTTCTGTTGACAAAATACTTGATAAAACAAGCTAAAGGGAAGAAAAATTCATTTTGGCTCATGAATCCAGTGGTTCAGTCCATGACCAACTAGACACATTACATTCTATGGAAAAAGACTGATTACCTCATGGTATCCAGGGAAGACAGACCAAGAGGAAAGTCAGAGAGGAAGGGGCTAGAGACCTCCTTTAAAGATACATCCCCAGTGATCTACTTCCTCTATGAACCAACAATGGATTAGTCTCTTCAATAACCTCTGTAGGCACCTGCACTTCTGAACATTGCTGCATTGAGGTCAGATCCTTATACACGAGTCTTTGAGAGACGCTGTATATTTAAACCATAACAGAGTCCCCATGTTTCTATTTAATTGGAAGACAAATATAATGCAAACTGGTAATTATAGTGATAGTGAAAAACGGAAGCTCACAGGTAAATCAGCAGCTCTAAAGAAGTTTCTAAAAAGCTTTCTAGAGAAGAAAATCTTTTAAGCTGAACCTTGAGGAATAAGAGAGCATTAAGTGTGTTTGGAGGTTCTGAGGTGAATGTTTGTGTTGAGTGTGGGGAAACAAGAAAGAATGTCTCAAGAAGGAAAACAATAGTATGTGTGAGGTCAAAGTCATGAAAACGTAAGATTTTTTAAAATCAGGAGGCCCTATAGTGACTAGAATATAGCTTCGGATAGAGAGATGGACTCAGAGGCCAATGAACTGAGCAAGTGAACAAATCCCAGCTTTTCTCTTCTCTTTTGGATGTTTACATATTTTGGTTTGTTCAACAAATATTAATGTTGTTCTTCACATGTGCCTCTTACCTGAAGATCAGCTTTGGTCTGGTGAAAGCCTGGAAAGTTATCAATCAGATAGGATCCAGGAGCCTGAAAGGGCACAGAGAACATAAATCTAGATTTACACAATATGGTGATGAAGGAAATACCTGGTGAAGAGAAAGACCACAAACAGCTGTGTTCTTTCTTTGGTTAAAGACTTCCTGGAAGACTATGGATCCCAGTACAGGAATCCTCCTAGTCTATTGCTAGGATGGAGAATCACAGGGGTACCGAAGGCAGCTGTTTTACTGGGTACATAAACTTTAGAATTGGTGTGTTCTTTTGATGAATAAATTTTATTTATTTATTCATCCTCCTTTATTATTTATAAAATCTATAAATAAATTTTATTTATTTATGCATCCTCTCTGTCCCAGGTAAAATCTTTATAATCTACTTTGTATGATACTGATTTAGCCACTGTAGCTTTTTCCTATGGTGATAGAAGAGCTATTTTTACACATCTTTTCAGTTTTATGTATTTATATCTTCATATTTAAAGTGGGTTTCTTGGGATATGAGTACATTTTAGCAGTAGAGAGTTGGACTGGCATGGTCCCCAGCACTGCAAATATAATCCAATGCAATAGAATAAAATGTTTCCTATAGTCAGCATAGAAGTGAGATTTGTCTTTCTAACCTAATCTGACAAGCTTAGTCTTTTAATTTGGGTGATTAGACCACTTACATCTAATGTGATTATGGATATAGGTGGGTTTTTACCATCTTGTTGTTTAAGTTTGTTTCACTGCCTCTTTGTGTGATTTTTTTTTCCTGTTTCTGCATTCATCTAGATTAATGAATAATCTTTACATCTTTTGACTTGTTGATATCCCATTTTGCTACCTATTTTTATCCTTGGAATTTCATCTCCTTATTGCCTCACCTCCATTCTTGCCTATACATCTGGCCTTTTAGTATTTAGATTTCACATATAAATGAGATTATACAACTTTTTCTTTCTAGGCATGGCCGATTTCACTTAACGTAATGCCCTCTAGCTCTTCAGAGTTATTGCATATATCAGGATATCCTTTTTAAAGGCTGAATGGCATTCCACTTATTAATATGTGTGTGTAAATAATTGTCCCTTTATCCTTGTGTCTATTGATAGATTCCTAGTTTATTTTCATATCTTGCCTATTATAAATAATGATACAATGAACATGGGATTTCAGGTAGTGATTTCATATCCCTTGGGTATATATTTGGAAGAGGGTTTCTATGTCACATAATAGTTCTATTTTTAATAGTTAAATTATGTTCCATATTGTTTTCTGTAATGCCTGCACCAATCCACAATCCCACCAGTGAAGCACAAGTGCTGCCTTCCCTCTACTCCCTCGCCAACATTTGTGGCTGCATGTTTTCCTGGTAATAGCCATACTGACAGCTGTGCGTGGGCGTAATCTCATAGTAGATTTGGTTTAAATTTCCCTGATGGTTAGTAATGTGAGTCAGTGTTGGTTGACTGATTTTTTCCCTCATTTTAAGTAATACTTCCTGCATCACTTTTTCTTCTTTTATTAATGAACATTTATTGAACAGCAGCTTTACTTCCTCTATATGGTGACAAACAACAACAAAACACACTGCTTACAAGAGTATTAAATATAAAATCGTGATAAATCTTACCATGAAACTTACAAGACCTATACACCATAAACTAAAAACATCGCAGAGGAATTTAAGATTTCAAAAAGCTTTACAAGATGATACACTTAAATATAATAATGCTATCCTGCATCTTTTCATGCTTTGCAAATTTCCACTGGGAGCTAGGTGCTGTGGGTTCTACTTTGTTGCACACTGAATGTGCTTTGCAGCCTCCTGAATGTTCTTAATCTTTGTTCTGGGATGTCATTGCATTATCTGGAAACAGTTTGATCTTTTTAGGTTTTGCTTCAAAGTTTGTTAAGCTGGGCCAGTGCAATGTTCATTGTAGGACTATTTTACCCTATTACTGAGACATTTGCTCTATATCAAATCATAAATACAGTCTTCTCTACTCTGGTTGATAGGAACAAAAACTGGTAAATCCATCTCAATCCAAATCTTGGCTTTAGCACTGATTAACTATAATTTTAAATAAATTACTTAATATCTTTGTTTCTTAGACTATAATGTCAGAGAACAACACAAATAAGATGAAACTTCTCATCAAGTAAATGGTGATCAGCAACAATTATTTCTGTTGCTCACCAGTGTCTTTCCTTCCAAGAGCAAAACTCAAGCTCATTTGTGACAAAGGCCTTTGCTCTCTGGGAGGTACCATTTGCTCCACTTCTGGAATAAACCTTCTACATATTTAACCTACACTTCTAGCATTAAGTTCTATAGTCCTATTCATTAATCCAGACAGTAAATACTTTTATGTTCCTCAGACTGGGTTGATAATTTGAAAGACCAAGGGGACAGCAAGACAAAATCTTACAGAGAAAGGGCCACCTGAGCAGTTAATTGTACAGATCATATGAGAGGGCAATAGGCAGAATCCAGGGATGGTGGCGGGGTATGTCACACATGTGTGTGTTCGTGGAACGGCAATGTCCCAGATGGGACAGGGAGCAGACAGCCTCCACATATAGGGCAGTCAAAGAACCAGGAAGACCAAAAGCAAAGCAAAAGGATGTGGCTTCAGATCTGCAGATAGAAAGCTAAGCCATCTGCTTTTTGTTCCAACTGGCCTTGACCAGCTGAGCCTTCAAATATAATGGTGAGTGATCTGAATATCAGGAGCTGAAGATAAAACCAATGCTCACACTCTCCGTGCTTCTCGTGGGCCCTCCCTACTGCCACCATTTACATCTCCCCTTATGTGTGAGCAGCCCATTTTCTTCTCTTTAGTGCAAAGTGAGTGAAGCATGATTTACTTCTTATGTAACTTATAATCATTCTGCCCTGTGTCTCCTAGGAACACATCTCAGTTGACCTTTCACTTGCCTCTATGTCAGAAGTTTCTATAGGGCAGTGATCAATATCTTATAAACAAGTTCTCATCCCATCTCTGCATAGAGTTACAAAATGCTGAGCAACCTCTTTAGCCTCTCAGAGTTCAGTTCTTCATCAGCAAATAATCATAAGAAAATCTGTTATGCTTTTATCTCCCAGGTTTGTCCTGAGATGCCATCAAAATCAAAATTATTAGTTATACTATTATTTATACTAGTAATAATTATACTAATTATTACTATATATGATATATGATATATATATATATGTATATATTAGTAAATGTGACTACAAGGAGGAACACTAGGTTACTAAATGTGTTTTAAAATTTTCTGTACTAGGTTTCTGAATATATCATGGCAGAATTAAAGTGAGATTGCAGCCGGGCATGGTGGCGCATGCCTGTAATCCCAGCACTTGGGAGGCTGAGGCAGGAGGATTGTTGTGAGTTCGAGACCAGCCTGAGCTACAAAGTGAGCTTAAGGCCAGCCTGAACTGCATAGTGAAACCCTGTCTCAAAAAGACAAAAAAAAATAAAAAAATAAAAAAATAAAAATAAAGTGAGATTGCCTCTCCCATCCCTCTCTCTGCTTCCCTGTAAGAACAAAAAAAGAGCATGGGCTCAAAGCCAGCTCCACTCAGAAGATTCAGAGAACGTGACATGTTCCTGTAAGCACTATGTCCTGTTCACTTTTCTATCTCCAGGTACATAATTGGCACCCAGTGTCAAGAGACCAGAGCAGAGCTAAGGAAGCAGAAGGACAAGTGTCATCTGCTGTCTAGGTGGCCAAGTCACCTAAACTCTCTGGGAGACATTCTCAATTCATACCTCAAGGTCTTGGGCTCCACAGGCTGCTTTTAAATTTTCATATAATACTTCAAAGTTCCCTTAAGAAACCATACTTTTTTAATTGATTAATTTTGCTGGTACAATTTAGATCCACATCATGATCATGTTCATCATAGGGAATTTGTACCTATGTACAACATATTTTGATTCCTCTTTTTTCCCCAATCCCCTCCCCTATCTTCAACTTCTCTTCCCCTCCCTATTTAGAAAGGTTTGCTTCCATTTTGTCCTTTTTTTCTTTTCCCTTCTTGCTTTTCCATTTCCTTCTCCCTAATTCCTGTTTCCCTTTGAACAATTTCTTCCTACTTTATGATATGTATTTTATATATTGATCCATATTTACTCCTTCAAATTCTCACACCAGGAAGCGGATGAGATATTCACACAAGTGTGTAAATATTTATTTCACTTAAGAGTATGGTCTCAGGGTACAACTCACTTACCTAGAGGTGTCGCATTTCTTCTTCTTTATGGCTCGCTAGTACTCCATTGTATAAAGCCCCTCATGTTCACAGCAGTACAGTTTGTCATAGCTAAATCTTGGAAGCAACCCAAATGCCCATCACCCAAGGAACGGGATACTCATTCTAAAGTATGTTTTATACTTTATGGTAGAAACTATTATTCTAGCTTTTAAAATGGCTGAGATGAGTGCAAGTATATTTCAAGAGCTAAGCTCTTGCTTGACCTCTTACTCGTTTTGGCACCTTGGCCAAGCAAGTCAGCTCCCTAAGGCTTAAATTCCACTGTGGTAGCTGGATCATAGAATTGTTCTGAAGGTGAAGTATCTGGAGTGCTTACCACAGTGAAAAGCACCTTACAGGTGTCCCTTTAATGAGAGCCAGCAGATCCAAGTAATAATTACAATGTAGGTTGACAGTCTTTCAAAAATGGATTTCAAATGCTTGAATTCAGTCTTCCTGGGCCAAATAAGTTGAAACACCAGTCACTGCATGATCTTACAACCCACTCAATTTTTTTTTTTAGTAAGGGTTTATAGGGTCTACAGGGCCTATAGGGTCTCACTGTGTAGATCGGACTCGTAGTGATTTTCTGTGTTCATCCTCCCAAGGGCTGGGATTACAGGTGTGCGCCACCAACCCCAGTCTCAATTGCCCTCTCAGCATGTCCCAGGGGGTGGGGCCAGCATGACAGGCTGGAGATCCAACCTCTGACCCCTGTGTCTGAACCCACCTGAATTTACTACCTTAGAAGAC
This sequence comes from Ctenomys sociabilis, assembly GCA_004027165.1. Taxonomy (NCBI): domain Eukaryota; kingdom Metazoa; phylum Chordata; class Mammalia; order Rodentia; family Ctenomyidae; genus Ctenomys; species Ctenomys sociabilis. The sequence continues at coordinate 37,544 of PVKA01007099.1, forward strand.
TCCATGCCTCCTTACCTTTACATTGCTCTTCCTTTGGGATGGCTTTCACTTTTCCCCTCCTGATGAATTCCCACTCATCCTTTAATGCACAAATCAGATGTCACTATCTCCAATGCGTTCCCCTTTCCCTTGGACAAACAGGAGCTTCCCAGCATCCACACATTTCTGTGACAACAGTCACCATGTGTCATTTCAAATATTGTATGTCTAACTTTGTGGATCTCTCTCTTCTGCCATGCTGTGATTCCCCCAAGAATGAGCATGAGCACAGCACCTGGTGCATGTAACATATTTTGATTGTTTGAATGAATGAGTAGATGAAAGTTTAAAAATTCTATTGCTTTTTATTGATATTTGGTAAATGTACTCATTACTTATAATAAAAGAAAAAGTAAGTGAGAGGCCTAATATAAATTATATAGGCTCAGATGGACACTATAAAAGAAATCTGTGTTTTGAAGTTTAATCTTGGATTAAAAAATGAGAAAGACTGGACAGGATATCACGTCTGCATCTTGTACTATGAATAACCAGTATGAAGACAATAATATGTAATGTATTTATTATTGAAACTGTCCTATTAATCAGTCTTGAAACTGTCTCATTGCTATTTGTTTCTCAATAAAATTCATAAAAAAATAAGAAAGTTTAGGAAGATTTACTCATTGCTTAATGACCAGAAAAATTCCTAAAATAGATACTGTCTATGCTGTTTTATTGAAAGCATCAGAATAGCTTCCTAACTCCTAGGAATTGCATGGTTCATCTTTTGAAGTGAAAGCAAATGTGAATGCAAGTAAATTCAAGCTTTTGTACACTATAACTCCTTCACCAAGCGGGCTTAAAGTTTTAACCAAATTTTCTAGAAAACCATACTTTGGTCAACATTTTTTAAAGAAAATTATAACTCTTGTGCACAATTATGGATATGGAAAACTCAGGCTGAATCACACATATTTATATTCTGGGACCTATTTTCTCATGCCAGGAGTTCAAAAGTTCACAGAGAGCAGGTTTATACCTACCACTAATTACTGTATGGAGCTAGAATAACATATTCTATCTTTTTGGGGTATTAATTTTATTCATTGCAAAAGAAGGGCATTAGAAAAGATGATTATTAGTGTCCCTTTGGGCATTCAGCAAAATTGAAAAAAAGGAGAAGCACAGAGTGTCGTTTGGAATAAATGGAATTGGCATCCGCAGATGCATTCCCAGGGTCAAGGGGGCAGAGCCTTCATCCAAAAATATCTCTGCTATGCTGTGTGAGGACCAAATCCTGCAAGTGAAATGGAAGGGAAAAGCAAGACACAAGCACTTTAGAATTGACCAGATGGGATTTCTTTCCCACTCTGATACCATCTTTCTGTCAATATTCAAGTTACTCAATCTCTCCGAACCTCAATTTCTCACCTGAAAAATGGCCTGTAGTCCACGTTCTATTATTTAAGTTGCATGAGCAGTTGTGAAGAGCAGCAGAAGTCTGAAAGAGGCCTTGCAGGTTAAGGATTAGGTAGCAGAGGGTGAGTTTCAGCCACTGGCCCCTGCTCCAGTGGGAGACAGGACAGAAAGGGCTGGTGACCTTCTACGTCTCCTTGGGTGTGTGCGCTTACTGTGATCCCATGCAAAGCCAGTCCTCTTTAGAGAATGAAGCCCTCCCAGCTCCAGTCAACACTGAAATTACAGTTAATTGTGCCCAAATAATTTAGAGTAATCCATAATATTATTTTTTTCAAACTGTGGTTTGAAATTTATCCGAATCTACCATTTCCATCCTTACCTGTTAGTACCCTTATATTTTTTGTTTCCCATTTCTATGTTTTTGGTACAGGGTCTCACATTACACAGCTCAGGCTCATAGTAATCCTCTTGTTTTCAGCCTCCCCAGTGTGGGGATTGCAGGCATGTGCCACCATCCCCAGACTCAATCACTGGCTCAGTGGGCCCAGGGTTGGGGCTGGCACACCATGTAGGAGCAGGGATTGAGCCCTGGTCCCTGTGCTTGCCAGAGCAGGCACTTAGTCCGCTCACCAGCCCTAGTACCCTTATTCACTAAGGGTTGATGGCTATAATAATATTTTGAGGAAATTTTATGGGTTGTTCTCCTTTTGTTCAATGAATGACAATGAAATCCCCTTAAAAACTTTTCACAGCCTTGGAGCCTAGAGCATCGATTTTGGAGCTGAAGAGAGATTGAGAGAAGCAAAAGTCTTAGCCTTCCCCAAAGCAACTTAGGAATTACACAAGATGGAAAGAAAAATGGAAACACATCTCTCTCCTAGGTAGTCTTAGAACACATAAAACTAGATGAGTTCAGCAATACGTCCGATATAACATCTAGCTTTGAGTACGACATTAAATGACATTAGTTGTTACTTTTAATCCCAGCTGCTCTGTGTGGCTGCGAGTCCAGTGATGTCTCATGTGCACAATGCCTTCTTACTCTCAATCACAACCTCTTGGCTTCCTGGATCACAGGTCTCTAGGAGACTTCTTTAGACACTCAGCACACATACTTCAGTCTATGCATGTTTATTTATGGTGGCATGCTAAAATTCATACAAGGGTACATTTCAACAAAGAAAACATGAAATAAAACTTTAAAATTCTTAAGCCTTATTAACTTCTAAAATAAAACAGTCCTTCCAACAATATATTTAAGTGTGCTTCCTTATTGTTTTTGGACACTTAGTGTAATGTTTTGTGTCACAGCAATTTAAAGGTTAGTCACCTAAGCTCTTTGCTTATCAGCACTTGATAGTCTTCATGGCAAGAGAAAGGACTTCACTGGAGCTTTCACATGGAACTGAAAGAGAGGTCTTACTTGCCAGCATTTATTAAGCCATAAGCCATTTTTAAATTCTATTCTCCACCTCAATAGAGGTTTTTGTTGGAATTTAGCTAATAAATTTCCATCATGTGTTATGCCAGAAGAATTATTATTGCAAATAATTCAGAAGGAATTACATATTTATATTTTTAACAAATTCAAAACCAACTGGAACTCTTTGGGAGATCATTAAATATATTAGAACATTCTTTTCAAGTTTATTAAGTATGCCAGTGACAAACATAATTTCCACAACTAAGAGGGATAACAATAGAGACACTCCCTAAGAGCCATTTTTCAGAAGGTCCTTTCGGTTTTCTGTCCTTTCTCAGCAGCACTTTATTTCCTTTCATTAAATGTCAATTTTTTTTCTGAAGGCAATAAGCTATTTAATCCGTGTTTACTTTCTTTTAATTTCCCTTCTACGTGGCATACTATTGACAACCACCTGTCATCTTATAAAAAACAATAAATTACAGATTTTTCTCCAGCTTCAGCAATCTTTTCAAATGCCTTGGCAGAGGGTAAACAGAGCCTCTAGGTGCTCACATAGACCTCTATCTCTTTACAAATCATCAGTCAGAAAACTATGGCCTTTGGAATAAATCCGTTCCATCCTTCTTTCTATAAATAGTTCTACTGAACCATAGTCATATTCCTGTTCATCAGCCCGTGGCTGCTTTCACCCAACAATGGCAGAACTGAGTATTTGTAATACAAGACAACATGGCCTGGGGAACATAAAATATCGACTTCTTTACTGAATACAATTGGTAACACTTGCTATAGATCTTTATAAAATTTCTAATATTAAAGTTTCTATTTTCAAAAACCATCAAACCTGTGTTCAGTTAATTTTAACTTCTATGGCTTTGAACAGCCTATAAATTATACAGCCATTAAGTTCTGCCTATGCTTTGGCTCATTTAGCCTTATCTAAGGAATGTTTCACTTCGCCATCTTCACATCATTTGCTTGTGTTTCTGTCATAATGCAATGGCATTGGTTCCTTTTCTTTTAACTAAGAAATCATGAATACATTTATAATTAATATAGCTCTCCCAGAATATTTTTTCCTTAGCGGAAAGAGAAAAAAAAATGTTTTCACTATATTCCATTATTGAGACAGAATCTACCAAATATCATAAACCAAGGCAAGATAGAAATGTCTGTGTTTGTATCATATTTTGGAAACTTCTCTCAATGTCAGCTATGCAGTAAAGCTGGTTTTTTCAGATTTTCAACAAAATTTTTTATGCATCTTGCAATTATGTTTGCTTTAAAAAGAAAAAACAATTGCTTATTATTTCAGCCAATTCTTGCCACAGAAGAGCAAGTTTTTTCCTAATAGTATGCAACCTTTGAACCCCAGTTTCTAAGGAGAAAATAATTTAGTGAAATTGAGCATTGCTTTGACTAAAATGTCTCTATAAAAGAGCTGTGAAGATTTGCCTTTATGCTATAGATACTTCAGTTCTAACTGCCATAATAATCATGATAATTTCATGGATAACCCTCAAGCACATGATACAAACACATGCTGCAAACACATGCTACATGTCCACTGCTATTAAAATTAAACTTAAGCCTACAGTGCAGAGTTGGATTCTTCCAGGAAACTTTCCAATTTTTAGACCACTTCTTGACAGATCTGACTAAATCATCATTGCTTTTAGTCTTAATGTAGTTGACAAAGAGCTCATAAGAATAAAAGTATTCGCTTCGCCATCTTCACATCATTTGCTTGTGTTTCTGTTATAATGCAAATGGCATAACATAAACATACCATCTCACTTGTGCCAAATTGCATGACTCCCTCAACCAAGCAACTGGGTAGTCCCTAAATGAAAATCATTTGATTCCAGGAAGAGAGGAATTTCAAAAATAAAACCATTTTTTGTGTGTGGAACCAGGGGTTGAACTCAGGCCCTGGCGCTTGCCAGGGAAGCGCTTATTCTACTGAGCTATCTCCCCTGCCCCATAAAAGTCTCTAAAAGGTATTTCTTTGCTGATATCTCTTGAAGCTTCCTGTTCAGTTGTAAAGGTTTCTTTATTTCAAGCTATAGGACCATACACGTTTCAGTATATCATAGTATGCTGAGAGCCAACACCACAAGAGGAGAACTGGGTAGAACCTTCTGTGTTGTGGAAGCCCCGTCTCTCTTCCAGGGAACTTGTGAACAAACTACGCTCAAAACTAGACCCATGTGAAAGGCCACAGGCCACATGTATGTCAGTCTATGTATCACATACTAGTAAAACTTCATTTTATAAAGGTCATAACATTGTTTTCAGTCCTCAGTGAATTTTTTGTGTATCCTCCACTATAGAATGATCCTGACATTTAAAAAGTAGTTGTTGGAACAAGAGGTAAGAGTCTGTTAATACTGAGCACTGGCCTCACATTAAAAAATAGTATCTTAGATGCTATATGATAAATCAAAATTAATCTGACATAGAGCCTGCCCTCAACTCAACTTATTAATCAATTCAAGAAGCATTTGCTGGGTTCACCTAAGTCCTAAAGATGGGGCCAGGCACTAAGTCTTGGTAATTTCCACATCAGACATGGAAAACCATTCATCTAACTTGAATTAGCTTAGATAGATTGATCATTACTGTGTTGGGTTTTTTTTCCCTGCTAGAATTTATTCTCTTATGCTAATAACAATCCCGTTTTCTTTTAAGTAACTACCACTCCCCATTGTGAGATACAAAACAAAGTATAAGGTTAGAAACACCATGAATAAGGAAAAAAATACAGATTTTTCAGAGAAAAATAACCGAGTAGACAGAAGCAAAGTTAAAGATGAGCCTTAGAAAAGGAACAGCCTACTTTAGGCTGGAATGTTAATGATGGCCACCCTGCAGTTGTCATCGATAGTGGAATACCCACCTCCTCAGGAAGTAAACAAAAAAAAGTTTTGAATTGTTAGATGAAAAGTACAAAGGACCTTATTTTCTGTTTCATAGTTATAACCCCTCTAAAGCTCATCTTTCTTCTCCATCAACAAGCTAAAACATTCTCATTATCCAGGATATTGGTTGTTACAGCCATATAATAAACGTATCATTTTACTTGAGTGAATTTGGGTGACTTTCTCTTCTTTGCAGCCTCACAGTCCCTAAGAATCACTTGGTTTCTGAAAGAAGAGTTGCAAATAATAAGTATCCCGAGGAAATTTAAATGATGTTTGTGGAAGAACTACAGCACTCTCTTTTCCCTGTATTCCCCTGCCCTAGATGAGAAGCTAAAGATCAGAGATGCCCAGTGGACAAATAGCAGGATAGACTGTCACCTTGGGCCTCTCTCTCCATGTGACTTTACACACAGTATCATGAGAAAACATGGAGACAAAATTCAGCTTGTCTGGATTGAGACATCTGGGAAAAGGAAGAACATCTGGGGAGCAGTGACACCATTTATTGCTTAGAGGCTCTGGTGGAACTGGTAAACCAGGTGCAGAAAATCACTTGCCCACCATTTCTTTGAGAAATAAAAGTGGTCAAGGGGCCACCTTTAATCTAACAATTGTGGTGGAAATACTGTCAGGGTAGTTGACCTGTGGCAGAAATTGTCTTTGGGGTCTGGGCCTGGTGTCATACACTTGTCATTCTAGGAGGCTGAATCAGGAGGATTGCAAATTTGAGGCCAGCCTGGACAACTAGATGAGACTCTCTGTCTCAGATTTTATAAATGGGGTGGTGAGGATGTGGCTCAGCACTCCCTGGGTTCTTTAACCTGTGTCACAATTAAAGAAGTAAACAATAAACAAATTTTTAAATAGTCTTATGCTCTAATGCTAGCATTGCTTCAGCCGGAAGAAAAACTACTGAAGACACCTAATGTGAAAAAAGTTTAATGAATAGTGAACAGCTGATTTTCAGAAGCCTTGGGAGTGTATAATGAAAGAGTTTAATCCTGTGAATGGTGCAGCTATGCGGCAAGGTTTCTCACCCAATATGATTCCAGGTTGCAAAGACAGGGCCCATATTTTTCCTATCTGTTCACTTTATCTGGAGTTTTTAAAGTAGTGGTTTCAGTCTTGAACTATTTTAGTGATTATAGCCAATGCTCTTAGTTTCTCACTGTATTTCTTTAATCCACTTGAAGGTTTATTCCTTCTCTCCATTCCCAAAGCACTTAATGAGTGACTCAAGATAAAGTCTTATAGATGAAGAAAACTCAAAACAGTTTAAGAATGGCAAACAATAAAACAAATGGCCACTCCTTCCTCAAGAGCAGGAAAGGAATTTTGAAACAATGGTCTTGAAGACACAATGGACTAATTCTCCCTATCTTACTTACAATGGCAAAGATTACACAGGTGATAGAGATTGTATATACATACATACCTATACATGCATGGATTATATTAATGCTGCTACAACAGAATATCTAGACTGCATAATGGATAAACAATAGAAAAGTATTTTCTTATGGTTTTGGAGACTACACAGTCCAATGTCAAGGACAGTGGCTTTGGTTTTCTGTTGAAGGCTGCTCTCTGCTTCAAAGATAAGGCTTTGCTGCTTCATCCTCTAGAGGGGAGGGACCCTATGTCCACATGAGGTAGAAGACAATGGGCAAGTGAAGCTCTTCTTATAAGGGTCTTAATCCCTTTATGAGTGGAGTAGCACTCATGACAATCACCTCTTAAAGGCCCTACCTCTTAATACTATCGCATCAGCTGTTACGTTTTCGTACCTGAATTTTAAATTCTCAAATCCAGCACAGATTTTACTTTGGGAAATATCTACTGTTCTAAAATACACTAAATGTTTTCTGCTAATTTAAAATAGCAAATGCAGGATAGCCTGGGTTTCCACTTCAACACAAATTAGACACTCAACACAAAAACGTATATAACCAGATCATTGCAAAGTTCTTACTGCCTGAAGATATCGCTTTAAGTCCCTCCAACCTGAACACTTTTATCCAAGAGAGCTGAAGTTCTAAATATTGAAATGAAGTTATCTAAGAGGAACCAGATGGGATGAGAATCCTAGCTCTAAGCATTTCATAACCACTGCACTTTGGGCAGATTCTTTTTGGTAGGAAGACCCTAAGACTACTGCTTTTGAAGCCTAAGAAGCTTAATTCTTTACCAAGAAGTGACTCTCTGATGCCCCCATTCAGTCTAAGGTAATATTTGTGATAGAAAAAAACTTGCCATTGCATATTTCATTTCTAGGAAATGAGTCCACTGACTTAAAGACCATAGTGTTTTGCCTTGGGAAGAGGGTGAGCATATTTTGGGTACCTGTATAACATTGCACTATTTTGGTCTGGAACTGGGAGAAGAACTATACTGAGTTAGGTAATCAGGGGTAGACTATAATAGATTATGGTAATTTATTTTTCCTCCCAGGAAGCTTTCACATGTGCCTTCTATTAAAAGATTCCAGTGCCCTAGTTACACAGAGGGCAAATGATCCAGGCCAATCCTCTTAGCAGCAGCAACAGTTTGAGGTACAGCATGTGATACTAGCCAAAGCAATTAGGCCGGACCATGGTGGTGCATGCATGTAATCCCAGCACTTGGGAGACTGAGGCAGAGGGATTGTGAATTTGAGGATAGTGTGGACTGCACAGCAAGCTTAAGGGCAGCCTGTCTCAAAAAGGCCCTTTTGAAAGCAGTCAGAATCCTTCATAGGGACTAAAATGGAGACTCAAGGGAAAAGGTATTTTTTCATCTAGGACTACCAATTTCTATGAAAAAGCAGGAGAAAATGATACCCACATGCAAAAAAGAAGCAAACACAAGGCAAGGTAACAATGAAAGCAAGAGAAAGAGTGTCCTGCTTGTGGGGCGCCCTGCAGGCAGGCTCTGGATGCCTTCGCCCTTTCATCAATTACTCCATCCTTGCTCTGTGGGCCATGAAGTCACCCCTTTATCTGCAGAGGCTGTGGAGTATAGTTGAAATCAATTTCCCACCATCAGGGAGTCCAGGCTAATACACATAACTGGTTGAGGTGGGGAAAATAATTAAACAAAAGCTTAGATGTTTTTTATGTTTGGCATTTTTTAAATATTGATACACACTTAGGGTAAAAATTCAAGCAATACATAGTAAGAGATTATAGTATTATGAAAAAAGACTTCTTCCTTCCTCTCCCCAAATCCCTCTACAGAGAAAAATAAAAGGTTTGAACAGTTTCTTCTATATCCTTCCAGGAATTTTCTTGACTTAACTTTATGGTACTCTAAAGGAACAAGGAGAGAATGAGGCAGTGAGATATATTGTTCTCACACATAGCTCACCAAAGGAAGTCTGTATAATGTTACATCAATTTTTTTCTTTTGATATTATATTGAGTTTAAATTTGCAGTTATAATATTGCCTTACTGTGACCTTTTACATTTTATTATTTTAGGGTAAAATCCTAATAGGAAGTACTAGCTATGGGTTTTGCCTTTACATCATGTAGGCTTTTACAATGCATTTTAAAACATCCAGCATCTTGAAACAATTAGCAAAACCACTGAACTTCACAGAAAGTTGGTTTATTTTTTGAAGCCCTATAAACATGGAAGGATTTATTTTTAACTCCATATCGCTGCTGCCTGGTTTGAGATTTCACTTCGGCAAAACAGACAGAGGTCAAACAGTCTGTTCTGTCTCTGTGGTTTTATTTCTTTGTCTTTAAACTTGAGAAGCAAAAGAAATCACTGGAAGACTATATTTAAGTTATGCAACTGATTTAAATGTTTTGAAAGTAGCTACATAGTGCATAAACGTGACAAAAACAGATGCTGTACAATACTACAAATGACACCAAACTGCTCACTTTAAAATGGCTAATTTTCTGTTACATAAATTTTGCTTCAATAATAGTAATCTTTAAAAGATAGTATTCAAGAAAGTTCCACCTTCATATATTTATTTGTCATTTGTATTTCTTCATCTGAGAAGTATATATTCGTCTCAGGTGCCATTCTTTTAATTGGGTCTTTGAATTTTGGGAGCCTGATTGTTTTTAATTCTCTACATGTTCTAGAGAGATAGCTCAGTGGCATAAGTGCCTGCCTAGCAAATGCAAGGTCCTGAGTTTGATCCCTGGTACCACAAAAAAAAAAACCAAAAAACCATCTATATGTTCTAGATAGAAGTCCTTTGTCTGAGGGAGATTTAGCTCTTTTTTTCTTAATTCGTGGGTTTTCTCTTTACTCTGTTGGTGATTTCTTTGGTCATGGAGAAACTTTTCAAAACCATGAAACCCCAGTTGTTGACTTCCTCCACCATTCACAACTTTAGATGAAAATGTTGGCTTTAAAGTCATCATTTCTGACAAACATAAAAGTTAACTATTTATTAAAACCTACTCTAGGAAGCACACCATGCTCAAAGCTTTTCAATAAGCAGGGAATATAATGAGTTAATCATGAAGGCATGCTCAAAAGTGATAAGTACTATGAAGCAGAAAGTAGGACAAAGCAAATAGGACTAGAAAAAACACTAAGACAAAGAATAGAATGTAAAAATATAGTCCTAAGAAACCGAGGTATGTGGAGGTGAAGGGGCCGTCAAATAACTTGGGAAGTGTCACATATCTGTACCAAGTTCCCATGATGATGTGATCTTCACATGGCACAAATGGGAACTAAAGAAGAAAACAAAATACAGGGAAGGAATCTTGAGGTGGAGAGAAGACCAGGGGGAGCGAGAGAAGACTCAAACAGAGCAAGATAAGTGCATTTTCCTACTTCCTGAGATGAATGGAAATATGTACTGCAAACATGTACCAATAAAATATTTTTAAAGTCCAAAACTAAAATGACATGACGTTCCTGGAGGAGCTCACTGAGAAGATAAAATATAAACTTAAAAGGGTAAGGAAGACTTTGTCAAACTGATATCAGATTCCTGAGGAAAGAAATTTAGAAGAGGAAAGAAGCAGGGAAGCCAATGCAAAGGCCCTGAGGCAGACAGGTTCAAGGAACAGTAAGGTAGGCATGGTTAGAAGGAAAGTGATAGAGATAAAAGTCAGAGAAGCAACTGATGAAATAAAATTCTGAAAGGCTCTGATAGGGCTTTGGCTGTTACTCTGAATGCTGTGGCGTATATCTAGACGTCCCGCAAAGCCTCATGCACTCATTAGTGAGATTTTGGGATGAGTGTGTGATGCTAGGTTAGGGGTGTGACAGCTGGATTAGCACTGGCTGAGGTGGCATAGCTCTGGGTGTGACCAAATGGATTTACTGCAGACAGATGCCCCACTCTGGGTGTGGGTGGCACCAAATGGAGCCCGAGTGAAAGATAAAAGGAGAGAAGGAGGGCGGGTTCTCTGCCTCCTGCCTGCCAGGCCCTGGGCTGTTTTTCCAGTCTGATGCCCTTCTGCAGTGAAGTTCTGCTATAGACTCAGCTGGCTATGGGTTGAAACCTTTACAAGCCACAAAATAAAATACACCTTTCCTGCTTAACTTCTGGGTGCCAGGTGTTTTGTTCCAACAATGAGGAAGTAACCAAGACACTGAGCTAACTGTGAAGCCATGGCAGACCTTCAGAGCCACAGCCAAACCAGAAGATGGTTTTGAGAATAAACTGGAAGAGGAAAAGAAAAGAGGAGACAGTGATAGACATAGAGAGACCTATGAGAAGGCTATTTCTGTACTTCAAGTGCAAGACAATGACAGATGTGATCAGGCAAATAATAGAGATGGTGAAAACAGTCAGGTTCTCATGTATTTTCAGCACAATGCTCAGAGAATGTCTGATGGGTTCGGTTTCAGATATGAAGAGTCACAGAAGAGCTCAAGTTGTTCAACTAGAGGGCAAAAAGGGTCATGAAGTGCAATAAAGACAGCTCTGAGTGAAGCAGATTTGAAAGAGAGACAAGGAATGAGAAGAGAAGATAGCAGCTCTGAGCAGTTCAGTTTGGGACAAGTGGATTTGATATGCCTATTAGGAAATCACTTGCATGTAGCTCACACAGTGGAGGTGACTTCAAGCTCTCCAGTGCCCCAGTCTCCTAATTATGGTGATATCTGTTAAACCCAATGTTTCTTTATTTTCCTTAAAAAGTGGGATCCATACTCTGTCAGTGGGAAATTATATGATTCTATGTACTTTTCAATGTTCCTCTCACATGCCTTTCCAAAGAAAACATTAATTTACTTCACCCAATTTGTATCACTCATTTTTTTAAAAGATTCTACTGAAATTTGCTGCTTTTTAAAGAACGTTATAACTAAGTGCTTTCCAACAATTATGTAAATAAAGCCTAGAAATGGTGATTGCCAAGCTGTATTTTCCCAGATGGTAGAGGGGATCTAGACAAATGACATGAGACATCTCCAGAAAGGAAGGTGGCATTGCACCTGTACCATGCAGAACGTGCATTAAGCCACCTGCACTGGCTTCCTAAGGCTGCATTGCAAACGGCCGCAAACATGGTGTCTTGAAGCAACGTGTTTCCTTTCATAGTTCTACGATCTAGAAGTCCAAAATCAAGATCTCAAGAGGGATATTCTCTGTCCTCTCCTCCTCTCCGCTCCTTGCCTTGCCTCTGTTCACCTCTCTTCTCCTCTCCTCTCCTCTCTTATGTCTCTCTCTCTCTCTGAAGGTTCTAAGAATTGATCTTTTGTCCTTTTCCTCTCGGTCTCCATCAACCATTTTCTTTTCTTTATGTCTATGTCCAATTTCCCTTGTCTTACAGGGCATCGTCATTGTATTTGAGGCCTATGGTGACCTCATTGTATTAGCAAAGGCCTTATTTCCAGATAAGATCACAATCACAGGAACCAGGAGTTGATGCTTTATTACATCTTTTTTGAGGGACATAACTCTACCCATAACAAACCCAACCCTTAGTTATTCATTCATATATTCACTGTGAACCTTATTTGTTTGGGGGTACATTTGTAAGCATTGGAAATACAAGAAAAAAAGGATAACAGCTCTTACCTCTGAGAATGTAAGGTCTTATATGAGGTAGATACCTGTTGTTCAATACAGTTTTTAAAAAAGAACTGAGTGTTAAGGAATTCAGAAAAAAATTATTTAACTCAGCCTAGAAGTTCAGAGAAATGCTTTCTAGAATGTACTACAAACTAAGACCTAGCCGGGGATATAACTCAGCAACATAAGTGCCTGCCTGCAAGCACAAGGTCCTGAGTTTGATCCCCAGTACTGCACAAAACAAACAAACAAAAAATAAGACCTAGAAGTAGAGTGGGAGGTGCAGAGAAAACGATCCCAAGCAGAGGGACAACATATGTTCAAGTTCAGATGCCAAAGAAATTAGGCTGACATTTGGGAGCCACTACAGTGACAGAGTGGCAATATAAACAGTGGATGTGTCATGTAGACATGCTAGGGCTAGGACTTTGTCCTGTAGACCAGCAACCCTACACTGCAGTCTGCAGAGTGTATTCTGTCACTCTGACTTACTATTGCTATAGTTTGTTTCTTATAAAAATTATATCAGATCCTGTAATAGGTCTACAGATCAAATTATGTTCCCTTACTTCCTTTATACTGGTGGAGAAAAGAGGAAGAGTTGCAACTGTCATGCGGGAAATTGTGCCAAAAGTGCTGCGCCCATAAAACGTCCTGAATGTGAGTGTCCTTCAGATACCAGCCCTGGAATCCACAAGGTAGAGAAACACATCTGTGGGTGATGGAACACTACTGAAAGATCTATTTCAGCAGTGCAAGGGTTGAATCATATAAGTCAGCTTTTGAAATGTGAGCCTTACAGTGAATCTGGAGAACAAATGAAGGGCTCTGGTGATAAGCCACATGGGAAATGATGGTGGCCTAGACTAGCACATTTTAGGGGCATTATGAGGCAATTTGCAATATGACTTAATGTGAGAAAGATAATTGGTAATTTAGAGACAGAATAAATCAATAAAAATCATGCCAACCATCAGCTCTTTGTTTATCCAATTAGTGTCAAAATTTCTTCCACATCAAACCTCTTAAAGAGAAAATGGAGATGAAAGCGAATGGAGTTCTAGCTCAGCCATGCATATGGCACCATAGGCATCTCCCAGCTGTGCAGAGAAGGCAGAGAGGACAGAATATCTCTGGCCCCATACACAGCCAAGATTTCAGCAAGAAGGAAAATCACAGCTGCAATGGCAAATAAATTGGTCCCCAGATGGTGAGGCACAACGTCCAAGAGACACAGTAAGCCTAGTGAAGGAACTGGCACAACAAATGACTAGAACACACTGGAGAAAAATCCAGGTGTCCTGTCTTGTCCTCCCCAGTAGGCAGCTGGACCAGCTGTCAGGCAGATGAGGGGTTATTTGGAGACAAGTTGTCCAGGGACAGCAATGGACTGACTGGGTATAAGATCCAGGTTCTAGTTTCGGAGAGAATGACTAGTAGATGACACATAGGCATTGATCTGATCCATGCCAAGGTCAGAATCAGCATATCAGGGTCAATTCAAAAAGGGTAATGTACCTCTGGCAAGAAAGCCAGAGGTTGAAAAGTAGCCAGGTCTACGTGTGAAGACACTGGCCAAGAGAATGAATGGACATCACAAGGGGAAATATGAGTGTCACAACATGTTGCTGAGCTATCAGATCCCATGTCAGAGTGGATGACGGGCCATCAAGTCATTGAAATAATTGATCTGCTACTGAGTTGGGTTGGACTCAAGGACATTAGAGAGAAGAGGGGCAGGTGAAACTGAGCGATATCAGTGGCTCAAAAGAGAACTGAACAGGGCAAGAAAATGTAGGCAAAATGTGGGGGACCACCTGAGCAGCTCTCCTTGAAAGAAAAGCAACTGTCTCCATTTTGACTGAGTCTGATCCTATTTCCTCATATTGTTATGTACAGAGCTGGCTAGGACTTCTGTTTATCCTTCAGTTGGCCTTAAGCAATGTGTATTGGTCTAGCTGAGGTGCTGGTGATAATCTTTGAAGGTGGCATGCGTGTTTCCCTGGTAAGCCTGCTGCTCCTTAACGTGAGCTGGGTGAAGACAGGATGGTAGAGCTAATGCTCCGCGCTGCCAGCTGGGATCGAGCCTCGAGACAGAGGCTATGACTTCCTGGGGCTTGAAAGACTACATCAAAGCTGAAGCCCTAGACTTCCCAAAACATTAAATACTATATAATGCAGATTACTCTCTCTGCATATGGCAGAGGTAAATATAGGCCACCCACCTAGCTCAGCTCACAGTAGTCACCTACTTCCCACAATTCTCAGTCAATCCTCAAGCCACTCCCTCACTGAATAAAAACCAGGTGAGGCCCTGGGTCGCTCTCTTGGCTCCAGAATGTCATGGCAGCCATGTCATGGCAGGACTTAGAGCCCCTCGACTCCCCGATGATTAAAAATATAATTTAATGTCCTCATTTTCTCCGTGGGCTGCATGGAAAGTGGTAGATTGGAATCAACTTGATAGGATTCCAATAACGTAACTTTGGGATTACAAATATTGGTTTCTTGGACTGAGACAAGGACCAGGAAGTGTCTCCTACAGCAAAAGGCCAATGGGTTTGAGATCTACCTGACAGCCTGATGCCTACCCTCCGATGGAAGTACTCACAGGAAAGTAATGGCAGCTACAGAATTGTACACTTGGAAGTCTTGGAGAAGGGTAACAACGGTTCTTAGTTACATCAACATTTGTGGGGCTCCCATCACATTCATCGCTCCACTTTAGGACACACAAAGATGCCAAAGGAATAGTCTCTGTCTTCAAGTATTGTGCAGTGAAGTATTGGTGGTAGAAGACTCACAGACCTATCTATGTGAGAAGCTCTAGTCATGTTGTAGAGCACAGTGGACAAAGGAAGAACAATAAGAAGAGGAAAGTGTCTTAAGGAGAATCCATGGATATTTTTGCCTGAACAGCACAATTCTAGCCATTGCTCTGTCAGAGATTTCAATTGCTTCTGGGTGGTGTTGGCTGCCTCTCACACCAGGGTAAAACCACATCCACTATAACCTTAACCATAGTTATCTCCATTATCTGAATCTTGGGTGTTGTGGTCTTACAAGAGGAGGTTCCTAGGACACTGTACACAAGGACTGAAAAGCTCTAGTTTTGTCACGTAATAAATAAATAGCCATGTTCCACACTTTTTAACCTGCCTTACTTTTACTCTTCAGGAAATGATACAAAGATGATGCATAGTTCATAGAGCTGCTGTGAGCACTAAGTGAAATAACACAGATGAGCAAGTTTGTAAACTTCAAAGAGCTTCAAAGACATATTATTTTAAGTGTGATCTATATGTGAGCCTAGACTAGGGTTGCGGCCAGGCCAGAGAGTGTTTGCAGAGATTCTGAGAGTCACACTGCGGGAGGTAGAAAAAGTGCTCTTGTTCACATGTGGGGGAGACAAAACCAAAACAAAGCAAAGGTCCATAGTCAGCATATGGGAAGCCATGGGATTCCTTCAGTATTTATGCCCGGCCAGTCCCACTGTCAGCATCAGGGCTATGAGACGCTCAATGAAAAACTGAAGGAGCTGTTTTCCAAAGGCGGTGTTACCACTGATGCCTTAAGGCCTGATGACAAACTCAGATGCACGGGGGTGGAAGGGTGCTCTTCCCAGCATGGGAAGAACCCAAGCAAAGGTGCTGTTTACTCATCTGGAAAGTTTCCTCAAGGAAGAAAATGTTTTGGCACAGATACCACATAAAGCTTCTGCTGTCCCTCACTTTCAAGATATCTGGAGACCTAGAGCATTGCCTGGATAGGACAAGAGAGAGACCATATGAGGCAAATTTGTGAGTGGCTATGATGTACTTCTGGATGAAATTTTATATTATTATTATTTATTATGATTATGATTATGATTTTGGCAGGTTCAACCCACCCTGAGGGCAGAGCTGATGTAGCATGCAGTGTCAGGGATCCAGCTGAGGTCCCCTGCAGCTGTGTTAGACAGCTGAGCTATCTTGCTGGCCCTGGATGAAATTTTAGAGATGAATAATGATAGATCTTTGTTCTAAGTATGACCCTCCTCCTCCCCCCTGACAGAGATACTCCAGGTTGGAGAACCCTGAAGCAGCACAAGCCATATTAGTAGTAAGTCAGGAAGAGTGTAAGATACCCTGTGGGTTCATGTAGGATTGGCTTATGTTTTCAATCACTTTAATAGTCTCATTTTTTGGAGGAACCTGAGAAGGAAATGTGGTTCCTAGCAAGGCTACTACTCAGGTAGCCCCTTCCCAAGAGACTGCCCTGAAAGCAGGCCAAGGCCCACAGACCTGACTCGTGTCCTCAACAAATGCTGCTCCAGTAGTCTGCAGTGTCCGAGAAACTGCTTTTGTGGGCCTCATGTTGACATTTGCCAAGTTTGGGAGAGAAGAAAAAGGCAAGGGGAAGACAAGCAAGGCCAGAACAGCCACCTGGCCTAGGCTGGAAATGTAGAGTGTTTTCTCTTTTCCTGAAGTCCATCTCCACAATATCTGGAATTCTGGCCCATATCTCACATGTGCCTGGCATTATTACATACACCACACAGACACCTGTATTCACTCAACAAGAGAGTAAATAATTCCTCTGAGGCCTACTAGAAGAGTTCTCTGAGGTTGCTCTCTGAAGTTGAAAGTTTGCTCCTGCCGGACAAGGCAGAGCCTAGAAGACAACAGAACTCTTCTTAGCAGGGTGGAACTTCAGCACAGACTTCAGATTGGAGATCGCTCTGAGTAGTCCAGCAATGCCTGGGGCCCCTGCAGGGAGCCTCAGCTCAGCTCCATCCAGCAAATCCTGCCTCTGGCTGCATGTGATGCCCATTTCCCCAGTCTGTACTCTGTGCCAGCCATGATTCCCAGGGAAAGAGAATTGGCCACCAACTGCCAAGAAGAGCTCAGTCTTATGGCTGGCGGGGCAGGAGGGCAGTGGGCCCATGGGTCCTAAAATGGGCAGAGTGCTGCCTGGTGAGTGGGCAGGCATTTGGAGACTGGTTTTTCCTAGATGTGGTGTTATTCCTACAATTTTATATAGTAAGTAGTTCACCAGGAAGGAAAAGAAAAGAAGAATGGCTAATTTCATCAGGGCTCAGTGTGTGCCAGGAAGTGTGTCAAGGGTGCTTCTGGGAGAGGCAACCACAGCAGGCCCATAGCCTTAGGAAGGTGAAAATGTTTGATATCTAGATCAAAGGCAAATTCTGAGTAGGTATTACAGAGGGTGCTGCCAGAATCATCAAGCGGTAAGAGTAGAAAGAAAGAATTGAACTGAAAAGGACCTTGAGACTTTTAAAAACATGAACGTGTGCTATGATTTCTATCTAAATGTTCCCCAGAGCCTCATGCACTTATAGGTGGGGCTTTCTGAAGGTGACTGGGTTCTGAGCGTGTATAGCTGACTTGCTGTTAAGAGACAGGATGTGATGGAAGGATGGGGGCATGGGTCTATCTCTTCCTGCTCCTCCCTTGATCTTTCTTTTTATCTCTCTTTCTGTGTCCTGCCTGCCACTGCATGAACAAGCCTTCTCGGCCATCCCCTCCTACCATGCCACCCTGCCCTGGAGCCAGTGGAGTGTGGATTGAACCCATTACACACTTTCCTCCTTTCACTTGTGGGTGGTGGCTATGGAATCACAGGGATGACAAAGTCAGTAAAGTAATACTTGTGTGTAGTCAGTATTGGTTAGGGCAGACACCTGTATTTACTCAACAAAGAGAGTAAATAATTCCTCTGAGGCCTACTAGAAGAGTTCTCTTGAGTTTGCTCTCTGAGGTTGGAAAGTTTGCTCCTGCCAGACAAGGAGCAAACTTGATAGATAGATAGATAGATAGATAGATAGATAGATAGATAGATAGATAGATAGATAGATAGATAGATAGATAGATGATATAGACATAGATATAGATAGATATACAGATAGTCACCATCACCAACATCAACAAACAGGAAGAAACAAGATGATGATGAGATGATGAGGTAGGTGGGTCTGAACAGCATTCGAAAAGTGTACCCTTGGTTCTGCAGGTGCTGAGGAGACCTGTAAAATTCTTAAGCAGAAGCCTAAGGTAGGCACGTACGATCCCCAGCAGCTGCTTAGGTAAAGTCCTCAGTGACTTATGTCCTTCCTGCTTCCCCTCAGTCGTCACCCCTGCACCACTTGGAGGGATTAGACTTCACAGTCAGTCAGATTAGAAGCTGTCCGTGAGGAACACAGGGACACCGTCCATGTGAGTGCATTGCTCTGCCCACTCAGAGCCCCAACTTGGAACTTGACAGCAGGCACAAAACACCCTGGCACTGTCCCAAGCACAAACATAAGGGAGAAAAGGGCAGGTGGTGAAATGCTCACAAAAGCTGGGGAAAAACACACTTTTTTTGCCCCTACAATGCGGGAGCTTTTATTACTAGAAAATAAAATCCTGTCTGAACAAATGCCAGGAAAGCGATTAAGGACTCAATTTAGACCAGGAGGCTTGGCTAGGCCCCGTGAGCAGGGAGCCGAACAATGTCAGCCTCACTCTCTGTGCACATCACGTCTGGGGTGAATGGCCCGAGCCCCGGCCAGGCCTCTTGCTGCCAGTTTTGCAGAATGATAGTTAAGCTTTGGCCACTTGGTTTCAGTAAGAAGGATTGTGTGCAAGGAAGGATAAAAGGTTCTTGCTTACAGACAGGCTACTGCCTCTGAGGACTAAGGAGACATGCAGCCAGGGTGGTGCCAGGCCCTGCGGAAACATTTCTCCCTTGCAGTTCTCAGGCTCCCAGACTGACCCAGGATGGAAGAGGGGGCCTGGCTTGAGAGTTGGACAGGCCTGGATTGGAGCCCCCATTCTACTGCCCAAGGACCCTCTAAGCAAGGCTTGAACTTCTCCAAGTTCCAGTGTCTTCATCTATTAGGCCGAGGTGAATAATGGTTGATACTCTGAGAAGTTATCCTGTGTAAATGATGGGGATAAAATGATATAATATATGTAATGCTGATAGCGTCTTCCTTTTTCTTTTTATCTCCAGTGTCCTAAATGTGGTCTCAGTCATGCTTTCTCTCCTTCTTACTCTCCCTCTGGCTCTGGCTTTCACTCTTGCTCTCTGCTTGTCCACTACTGAAAATGGAGGTCATGGATTAAATGCTGTCTAAGGGTCCTAACTCTGACTTTCAACATTAGCTGTGATTACAGCCACTGAGCAGTTGCTATGCACCAGGCACATCGCTTAGCAAGGCACATGCCTTGTCTTATCAAGTATTATTATCCCTACTCCACAAGCAAAGTAAATGAGGCTCAAGGGGCTTAGAACTGTGTCAGCAAATGCAAAGCTAGTGAGGGCATATTGGAAGGTGTTTGCCTGGTGTTAATTTTTTAAAATTAATTAATGAAGCCCCAGGATTCCAAGTCATTTTATTAAAGAGGCGATACATCACACTACTCTATAGGCTCAAGGTCAGGCTTAAACACCTACCTATTCTTGAAACTATAGCTGGGGTTTCCACCTAAAGGACAGTGGTGAGCATGAGATGAGCCCCACACAGGAGAGAATCTCCTAGAATCAAGAGGTAGAAAGCAGATGGTGCGCATGGTCATTGCGAGTGCTTTTGATCAGGGCAGAGATGATTGAAGAGAACCAGCAGACGGGCAGTTGCCAGCCAAGTGGGCAGTAGGCAGCACCTGGGGTATTAGCGCAAGCAGTGCTCGAGGCTGCTTCTCGGCAGCCAAGCAGGGCTTCAGGCGTGCAGGCCATTTGGACCAACGCGTTGTGGAGAAAGTGGGGAAAAGGGAGAGCTGTGACTCGGCAGGCAGCTGCCGGCCTTGGAGACGTAAGGTTTAAGTCTGACTAGCAACAGTGAAGCTCCGGGAGAAATAGCAAAGCCCAGCATTTGTGGCCACAGAGCCCGGGCCTGGGGAAGTGGATAGTTACTGCACCTTATAGCAGTGTTTATTGTTCTATGACAATAGGAGTTTACAACAACAAAGATGTATCACTTCTTATTATTTAGGATGGCTGGGTTTGCACGTCCCGTCCTTCAGCCCCACGTGAGGCTGGCTGGGCTCATCACGCGGCCGCAGCCAGCTAGGCGCGCGGCGGGGGCCAGGCCGTGAAGAGGGCTTTGCCACCATGCCTGACTGTAGGCGCCAGCTAGCAGCTAGGACAGATCTGTGCCCTGCCTCCTGGCTCGACCTTCCAGGACCCCTCCGCACGTGGCCTCTCCACGCGCGTGGCTTGGGCATGTGGACTTGGCAAGTGGCTTTTAAGAGGGCATGTGGCTCTCAAGAGGAAAGAAACAAGAATCAAGTCAACAGAGAAAAAGAAATATTGCATTTCTTTGTAATAGCAATAAACAATTAGAAACTGGAGTTTAGAAAAGTAGTATCATTGGTGGCTCCAAAACACTAAACATTTAGGTATGAGTTAAAACCTGCAAAACACTGCTGAAAGTAATTGTAAAAGAATTAAAATAAGTGAAAGGATATGGTGTAAAATATTGAAAGAAATGTTAAAAGTGTTAAATTCATGGAAGGAGGTACCATCTTTACAGATTGGAAGACAACATTGTAATACACCAATTCTTCCCTAGTTGATCTGAAGATTTACAGAAATCTAAATATTATCTCAATCAAGGGAGTAAGTTTTATACGTAGTTATAAGTTAATTCTTTTTGTTTAATGTATTTGGTGCAGGGTATCACTATGCAGCTCAGACTTATAGTGGTCCCCCTGTTATCAGCCTCGTCAGGGCTGGGACTGCAAGTGTGCACCACCACGCCCAGACTTGGTGGCTGGCTCCATGCCCAGGGGTGAGGCCAGCAATTTAATTCTTTAAAAAGGCAAAATAGATTATCCAAAGCAACTTTAACTAGAGGGCCAGTGAAATAGCTCAGTGGATTAAAGCACTTGCAAGCAGGCGCAGGGCTTAGGGGTTCAATCCAGATCCCAGGGCCTGCTGTGCCAGCCCCGCCCTTGAGGCATGCTGAGACAGCAAGCGAGACTGGGTGTGGTAAGTGTGTACCTGTAATCCCAACTCTTGGGAGGCTGTAAACAGGCAATCACTATAAATACGATGTAGTAGTGAGATCCTGAACACCCTTTAGACCCTTCCCTAAAATAAAAATAAAAAATAAAAATACCTTTGGCTAACAACAGCAAAAGACTGGTTAAACAAACTCCAGTACATGCACCCAATAAGAGTATGACCAATAATGATGAACAAAAGATTGAGGTTCCCAACGCAAATGGCCCTCCAAAGCATTCACTATTCTAAGGGAAAGTTATACTTAATTTTATATGCTGTATGCTTCTATTTATAAGACCTTTTACTCTGATCAAACAATGTAGCTTTGGATATAGGATAAACAAATAGATTGAGAAATAGATTGATCAAATAAATAGATCAGAATAAAGATCAGAAGCAAAACTACACACATATAGTTAAATGATTCTTTGACAATGGTACAAAGAATTAAATGGAAACAAAGTAGACTTTTTTGGAAATGGTGGTGGAACAATTTGACATGTACATGCAAAAATATGAATTTTGACCTGCAACTCACACCTTATGCAAAATTTAATAAAACAAATTATAGGGTCTGGGGAGATAGCGCAGTAGAATAAGCACTTGCCTGGAAAGCACAAGGGCCTGAGTTCAATCCCAAGTTCTGAAAAAAAAAAAAAAAAAATTGTACACTTAAATGTAAAATGTAAAACTTTTAAACATCAGAAAAAAATACAATAAAGAATATTTGTGATCTCAAATTAGGCAAAGAGCCTTAATTAGGGTAACAAAAGCAAAACATATTAAACTAACTTGAATTCAATTTTTTGCTCTAATTATTTAAGACACTAGTATGCCATTCTGGAGGAAAAGAAAAATGAGAACATAAAATAGATGCTTAATTGTCAAAAACTAAAGGTTAGCAGAAGGTTTGACCACAAAGAAGTAACATAAAGAAATTTGAAGAAGTGAGAGAATCATTTATATTCTGGTTATTGTGTATATAATGTGTCAACAACAGGATGTTACAACAAAAACATAAATTTTACTGCATCTAAATCTAAAAATGCGAAGATAGATAACAAAACTCAGCTGATGAAAGAAAAAAAGGAAAGGGAGAGATAAGACAAGATAGTCAGTATGTCTTCAGACTCACCTTGGAGAAAATAGGAAGTCTGATTCCTTACAGCAAACAGCTATGCTTAAATATTCAACCTCCTTACTGATTAAAACTATATATAAACTTTTTCACACAACCCAGGATTGGCAAAGGTGTGATAGGGTGGGCACAGTCAGTTGCAATGAGTGGGCATGTCGATGAGCACAGCATTTTTGAAAGCTCATGGGGCAATACATTTCAAGGCTGTTAATGTTCTTTCCTGCTGGAAAAATAAAGCCCCTTCTAGGAGCCAATCTTCATGAAATAATCAGAGATTCTGAAGAGAGTCATTATCTTTTCTGCACACCATGCTGTCTCCCTCATCACAGGCATAGATGTGCAGTGGGTCCTAAACGAGTGTTGCCAACCCTCTGAATGTTGACTGACTTCCAAAACATATCTGCCTCTAGTCAGGAGCCTAGAAAGAAGCAAAGCCATCTAGACCCTGAGCTTTCACCTTCTGCATAACAATAATGAACAATATCCTCCACTACTGTGAATGACTAAAACTATTAGTTAAAACTCTAAAGAGTTAGCAAGTGACATCCCTTGTCCATGCTCTTGGGGACAATAGGGGTCCTCAGCCAGACTGACTAGTTCCTGAGAGGCAAACCTAGGAGACCAAATGGGAGGCAATCAGAGGCAAGACAGTCTGCTCACCAAGGGACACTGAAGTCCTCAGGAAGCCAGGGGAGTGGGGAATAGGTGCACTGAGCCTGAGCCCAGGCCCCTTGGTAGATTCAGACAAAAGCTAAATTCTCAGGAGCCAGGGAATTCATGAAGATAGCTCAGCTTGGCTGGGCACTCAAGAAACATCTGACTCCGCAGCAAAGAGAGATGGGCTGTAAGGAAGAAATGCCAGACACTTGCTGCTGAATTACCAATAGACATGAACACTAATATGGAGAAAGACAGGGCCAGGGAGATGGCTCAGTGGAATAAGTGCTTCCCTGGCAAGCACAAGGGCCTGAGTTCAAACCCTCGTTCCACCAAAGAAAAAAGAAAAAAAAAAAAAGATGGAGAAAGACCTTGGCATGCAATTCAGTAGGGCCTTTGTCTTTAGGCCCTACCAATAATTCCCATCCCAATAATAACAACTGTTTTCCTTGATTTGGGGTAATGTTCCATTTATTTTTAGCTGTGCGTTATTATACAGATGTTGCAACTCCCCCTTTGCAGCCCTGCTGTTAATAGAACTGTCTCTACCCTAGCCATGGTGACCCCCATACCCTCCCAGCCCTGACACTTGAGTTCGCTCCTCCACCCTAATTACCTACAGCCTTTCTCCTACCTGCTGTCTGTACAGCCACCACACATGCATACCTCACACTTCACACCCTTACAGGTCACAACAGACTCTGCATGGGCCTAGTTGATGGAACCAACTAGGTTATTAAGAAAACAGAAATTCTTTAAAGAAGCACAAGAGTGTCTCTTAAAAAATGGAAGATACATAATTCTTCCCTTGTACTTAAACTAACAAGTAACCATGTCTCATAATTAGATGCTGCATTAAACACAGTGAATGCATTATAGATTATTGCAATTTAATTCTCAGAGTAATTATAGGTACTAGTTTTCCTGTAATGAACAGGTCCACTTAACCCAAAGAATTGAGAGCTCATAGACTGGGTGTGGTAGCACGCACCTGTAATTCCAGCACTTGGGAGTCTGAAAACAGGAGGATCACTATGAGGCCCTGTAGACCCTGTACGAAATACATAAACAATAATAATAATAATAATAATAATTGAGAGCTTAGAAAGGGTAAGTGTCTTGGTTACTTTTCTCTCATTGCTAAAACAAAAAAACCTGACATCCAAAAAGGGAGGAAAGATTTTTTTAGCTCACAGTTTGTAGAGATTTCAGTCCATAATCAGCTGGCTCAAAGGCAGAGTGACACAGAGTGCAGGGAAGCAGTTCATTAAAAATAGCAAGACCATCAAGAGCAAATGGAGAGGAGCAGCTGAGAGCCAGCCTCTTTCCCCCTCTTATGTCACATGCAAGCTACCCCCAGAGAGTGGGTGTAGTAGCACTCACACACGTACTCCCAGCATTGGACCGTAAGTCAACCAAAAACTCTACAAGCCTGCCCCATGGCTGAATGAGGCTTTTGGGGGACAAACAATAACGTGAAGTGAATGTTTCTGGAACAATGGGACTAAAATGAAAGCAAAAGCTGTAACTTTGAACTCATTCAACATGTGCTACATTAACAAAATACCTACCATGTGCCACATATTTTTATGCAAGACATAGAAACTAGGTCCTACAAGAGAAAAAGACAGACCCAATTCAATTGAAATGAAGAGACACTTCCCAGAAGTACAAATGGCCAGCACCACATGAAAAGGGTTCAGTACCTCTGAGCATTAGAGAAATGCAAATTAAAACAACACTGAGATTTCATCTTACCCTAGAAAGAATGGTTGTCATCAAGAAACTAAACAGTAACAAATGTGGATGAGGCTGCAGGGTAAAAGGAAGATATGATGCAAACAAGTAAAATCACTGTGGAAATCAGCATGGAGATTACTCAAAAAGCTAAATAGAAATTCCATTCAATCCAGGTATTCCCTTCTAGGCATCTTCTTGAAAGTGTTAAAGTTATCACATTGCAGTGCTACCTTCATACTTGTGTTCCTATCAGCACAATTCATAATAGCCAATTGTTGGCCGCAGTCTGTATCTCCATTAGCAGATGAATCAGTGAAGAGTATGTGGGACTTTTACACCATGAAATACTGCTTTGCTGTAAAGAAGGATAAATTTGTGTCATCTGTAGGAAGATGCATATATCCTGAGACACCATGAGTTTAAATGGAATAAATCTGACACACAAGCTTAAATATCACATGATCTATCTTCTGTAAGTGTGGCTAAGGAGAGTCACATGGAAAGAAAAGATTCTCTCAGGCTTTCACAATCAAAATTGGTCAAGCAACGGCCGTGACTCATCCACATGGCTGACACTGACAAAGGATCTACAAAATGCGGTACAGGGTTTCAGGATAAATCCTGAGGAGATTTGACTGACCTTGTCAGATACAAAAGTTACATTTCTTGTTATATAGGTCTTGCTTTATCTTGGTCTTAACCATCCAGCAGAAAAGTCTAATAATAAGGTATGAAGAGTAAAGCCATATAAATATGCCAAGCTGTGAAAGGCTCAAGTGAACAACTTCTGACATTGCCAGTCCACTACTATTATGAACTACTGGACTATGTTGGACTATTTTGCTGAATTCACACACCTACAATATTGAAATGGCAATGGAATATCCATCCCTGACAAAACTAAACAGAAAAAGGGGATACAAATGAAGGACCATTTTGTATCTGTATATACAAAATAGTTAAGATAGATAGATATACAGCTACTTAATTCATTGAGAAGATTTGTACTAATAGTGTTTGGGCAGGATATCCTGTCTGCATCTTGTACTATGAATAACCACAATGAAGACAACAATATGCAGTGTATTAATTATTGAAACTGTCCTATTAATTGGTTTTAAAACTGTCTCATTGCTGTTTCTCAATAAAATTAATAATAAAAAAAAGAAACCCTAAGGACAAACAAGTTAAAGAGCAAAATAAAAAATAGATCATAGGAAACAAGAAAATAAGTCTCTTGCAAATGTAAAGAGAACCAAGAGAGGGAGGCGGAGGGAAGGAACAGGTGGGGGAGAGGATGTTACAGAACTGAGATATTCTATGTATATGTGCCTACTCCTCGTAATGAATGTCACTACGTCCTGTAGACAATACTAATAAAAAGAAAAATTAATGAAAAGACAGACCCAGTGTCTGTCCCCAGGAATCCTTGTTTTAATGAAGTAAACTAAGGCCTCTACAGCTGGCTCAAGGAAAGCTCATTTTTTCTGCACCAAAGCCCAAGCACAAAGCCTAGCACTCTCTGCTTCTGTCTTTCCTAGATATTGTGGGAGATTATGCTGGCTGGGGATTCTCATGCTGGGGACAAGGGGCACTGCTGTGTGACCAGATGTTGATGCTACACAGATGCTCTGCATGGGTACAGGTGCTGTGAATTATAGTACTGGGAGCAGGGAACCTTTTAAAAACCTATTCCAATGTCACTGTGTCCATAAGGCTACTCTAACTATTAACCAATCAGCAGAGTCCACCCATCTGTTCCCATTCACTTTTCCCATCATGTTTATGACCTTTCTGGAAAACACATTGCTTATTTCTTATGCCTATTAGTGTATGCATCTTCGCAACTAAGTCTGCCCAAGGGCAGAGAATTCTTGTCTGTTTTGATCACTGATATACCATCAGTGCCAAGACAGAGTCTGGACTACAGGAAGTACTTGGTAATTTTTGCTGAGAGGAAATCATGGAATATGAAAATTATATGCAGCATTGGGAGACAGATGCTGCTAGTAAAGAAGAAAGAAGGGGAATAAGAGTAAGGGGAAAGCGCAACTGAGCTGGTCACAAATTTTCCAATCAGTAATGTAGGTGCTGACTCCTGGGAGTCAAAAGAAATGTGTTGTGAGAGCTAGAAGGAAGTGACAAGAAGGTCACAGCTAGAAAACAGAAGACACTGCAGGAGGTAGAGGGTCCATTCTTCCCTGTGCTCAGAAGCATGTCAGAGATCTGAGAGCCAGGAAGCCAGGGAGGGTCAGGAAATGTATGGCCATCTGTGTTGAGCAAAATGTCCCAGAAGTCCAAGGGTCACATAAGAGTCAGGATTGGGGATCAAAGCAAGCAAAGGCTGAAATCCAGGAAGTCTGAGAGAACAGATAATGATTCCCACCCACCCCAAAACAGAGAAGCACCTATTTCTGAGGCAAGGGTAGTGGGAACTAAGGCCTCTTTCAAGTTTTCTCCCAGTAGGAGCTATGGGGCCCTCAGGACTGCAGAAAAGGGGGCATGGTTCAGAGGTAGGCCAGAGTGCAGGGGAGCTAACACTGTGTGTCACTTCCCAGCTTCCAATGCAGTGGCTTCATGTTTGTAGCTGGCAATTTGCTGGGCCACATGGATTGGCACCATGGAAACTGAAAAATGCTATGGATTCAGACTGTTCGCTTGTTTGTTGGACAGCTAGCTGCTAAACATTTATCAGGATGCCCCGGCACACATAATTGATTATATAACTGAAGCTGGGGGGAGACTGCTCTGACCTAAAAGAAGGAAGGAGTGGGATTACAGGTAGATACCCAGGCTATGGACTGTCTCCCTGAAAGATACGTGTGCCTTTGACTAACTGCAGACAGAGTGAGGAGCTAAATTTAATAGACTCCTTCCCTGATGATCTTCTAGTCTCTAAAGAATTAATAGAAAGACTGACTTTCAATATCAAATCCAGTTATTCCTTTGAATTCATATATTCATTCATTCATTCATTCATTCATTTTTTCACCCAGCAAGTTATAATAAAAAAATTATCAAATTTCAGGGTAACTGCAAGACCACTAAGGTGACAAGGCACCACAATTCCCACCCTGTTACCTAGTACAGGAGTTCTCATATCAAACACTGAAGGCTAACTGTAGTTTGTTACCTCCTTTAGTGCAGCTCTCAAGTTAGGATAATTTTTATACCTTTAAAGGGATATAAAAGAAGGGCTGAGAGATAGTTCAGTGGCTTAAGAAATTGCCTAGCAAGTCAAGGACCCAAGTTCCATCCCCAGCTCCACAAGTTGTGCTGGCCCCTGAACCCTGGTCACGCCATGCCAGCAGTAGAACTGGGTGTGAAAGTGAGACAGATGCCTACAAGTTGTGTGCAAGGACAGGACAGGAGGCTGGGGCTGTTGTGGAAACACAGGAGGAAGAAGCCAGAGGTGTCTTGTTGGGAAGTAGAGAACAGCATTAGAAACTTCTAGAATATTGGGTACATGTCACATGCTGCTCAAAGCACTGAACACACATTAACATATTTAATACAAGGTGGGTTCTGTTATTATTCCCACTTGACAGATGAAAAGAACAGAAACATATAGTAAAGCAATGTGCCAAAAGTCATAAAGCTAGCTAAGTAGTGAGGCCAGCATTTAAAAGCAGGTAGCATGACTTTAGGATCCATGTTCTTAACTACACATCTCTCTCAGAGAGATTGTTGGAGAAGGAAGGAAAGAAATAGAAAAAGAGAACCAGAAAGAGTGTGAAGGTAAGTGGCACCTAACCCAGAGGATGAGCAGAGGGAGAAGGGCTCAGGCCACAGTCAAACAGCACTGAAAGGCCCCTGAGCCCAGTGACAATCATGTCCATGCTTTCTCTGCAGTAGACTTTCTGCTTGACACTGCAGATGAAGGGATGAGGCAGGCTCTGGCTGGAGGAAGTAAACAGGCACTGCTAATGCAGCCTAAATTAAAGTCCTGCAAAGCACTATTGGGTTCATGGGAGACAATGGCTCCAACCCAGGGGGAGTTGGTCTGAGGGTTGGAGCCAGGTGACAGGAGGGAATGTGAAATTTGTGCTGCCCTATATCAACCTGGATGGACCATTTCCTGGAATAGGTGACCAAAAAAAGCCTCAAGGAACAGCCCAAGAAACCAATGGAGGGCCCAACAAATATCAATGGGGATAGGAGAGAAGCAAAGGCAATGTTCTGCTGAGAGCCAGAGAAGGGATGGAGCAGCAAACTTTCATAAAAGTGAAGAAGAATATAGGGGAAAGAGAGGAAAGGAAGGAGATTTAAAAGAAAAAGAATTGAGATGTGTTATATACATGCACTAAGTCCCCAGGATGAATGCAATCATGTACTGCAAGCCTATACTAATTTTCTTTTAATTCCAAAAAGTGCAGTAACACAGAGCTGGGGAACCCCATAAGTAACAATTGATCAGCAAAAGAGAAAGGAACAAGCAAAAGTGGAACAAGGGGACCAAGAAATGTTTGCTTAGTTTTGGGTTGTGCTGGGGGTTTTTTGTTTTGTTTTGTTTTGTTTTTGTTTTTAAATTTAGTAGTTTCATTTTTGTAGTACATGGGATTAAACCCAGGGCCTTCTCACTGAGCTGTATCCTGGCCCTATCAAACTGTTTTGTTTGGAGGTGGGATATTGCTAAGTCACTGAATTGCTCAGGCTGGACTTGAAATCGCAATCCCCTTGCCTCACCTCCTTGAATGCTGGATTTATAGGGACACATCACCATGCCCTGTTCGGTTGAGTCTTATTCACATCATCACCCTCCTTCAAAGCTGTACACCTCATCTCACTTGCCAACAACCAACTCTCCAAGCTGCAAACATGCAACTTGCTGACACGGGTGCCCCCTAGTGCTGTCTCCAGTGGAGCAGTGTGCTAGTTTTGCTGATAGGACAAAATCAGCTTAAGGAGAGACAAATGATTTTGGGCTCATGGATTCACAGGTAGGTTTCAGGCTATGCTCACTTGGCTTCATTGCTTCTACCCCCTTGCAGGGTAGAAGGACAGCAAGACATCAAGGTAGAGAACATGATAGAGCAAAGCTCCTCTCCTCCTGGCCAACAGCAGAAGAGAGATGAGCGGGGACATCCTATCAGGCTCCCTCCTTCCTCTGCTTTTGTCCTGTCTGGTACCCACCCTATCGGACAGTGTCAACTACAGCCAAGGAGGGTCTCCTCCATCAGCGTGTTGTCCCACAGGCTATTGTCCTTGGAAACTCTCTCCTTGACACACCTGGACATGTGTTTTCTCAAGTTCCTAGGTGTCACTCCATCCAGTCAAGTTGATAGTTATGGTAACCACCACTGGCATTGGAAAGTCAAGTTCTTCCAGTCTGTGCCCTGCCATCATCTGAGCTTCCCAGGATGAGCTCATGGGCTTCCTCTAAAAAGAATATTATCAGACTCTTTTTCTTACATTTCTTCTCAGAAACATTCCATCACAGCTTCAGGTTGCCGGTGACCTGATGGCATTGGTGACTTCACCTTTCTCCCTCTGGGAAATGAAGTGACTCAGTAGTCACACAGGCCAAGATAATGCACAAATCATTAGCATTTCTTGGCAAGAAAGAAAAATGTCAAGGTTGTTAGGTTGTTACGTGTCTGAAGGGAACTAGAGGTCTCAGGCTTACTATAGCAAGGAAAAAGGACACTTTTCAGAGTTCCAAGATTTTCTGCAAATTATCCCATTCTCAAGAACAACACCCAGTAAAGACTTGGTGACTGACTATAGAATAGAAAGGGCTGGGAGCTGAGTGGACTACAGTTCTTCGTTTCTCATTCCTAATATATCAATTGATACCACTCTGCTGAGCAAAACTGCAGACTCACTTGCTGCTGTGTTGTTTAACTGGAAACATGTAAGACTGTTTTCCCAGAATCCCTTCTTCCTGAAAACCACTCATCCAATCCGTATTCACATGGCAAGTGTTTTATGGTCTCATTGTCCCCTGTCATGTTTATTTAGTCAAACTTTGGCAGTTAGCCCAATCAGAGCCTTTCTTAGGGTTCTCCTATCTGAAATAAACTCAGTCTCTTTAGGGTGACAGAGTTGAAAGATGGAAACTTCAGAAGCTTTTGTAGCTGTATATACAGTCGCTTAGAAGAAGGCTATCTGTAGCTAGAGAAAATGAAAGTAAAGGAATTATACAGAGATCAGTGAAGAAGAATTTTAAAATGCTGCAAGCGGACAGATCAAGTTGTTCCTGAGACCATGTTGCAGCATGCTTCCTACAGTTTGGTTATTCTTATTGGGCTCCATGAGGAGGTAAATTCATGAGTTTTGCCTAGGCTGCCTCCAACTTGAGTTTCTTCTACTTAGCTATAAACAGAGACTGAATCCACCTGCACTTCTGCTACCACTATACTGTGGCATGAAAAAATTTAGAGCCTTCCAAAAATGACTCCAGATAATTCTCGGCATGCTACCCTCATCAGGGTGCACTTAAAGTGAATGCCGGCATGTGATGGCATTCTATCGACAGCCCAGGAAGACTATGTCAGTCCAACAAGGGACCATAGACGTCCACCACCACTTCTCCATCTTTGTCCTCAACCCCTGTGCCTCTGGATGGGTAAGCATCTCTCTAGCTCCTCCTTTGCGGAGCCTTTTGAGTCCCTGTCAACTTGGTCTATTTCTCTGGATTCTAACCCACTGCTTCTTTCCTGGTCATTTCTTTTTTTTTAATTAGTACATGTTTGTAATATATTATGATTACACTCACTGTGGGAAGGTGGTACATACACACAGCACATCTTAATTCCTGGCTATTTTTCTCCTTTTGTATATACTTCACGCACTCAAGACCTCTAGCTAGCAGCTTAAGTTTGCCTTAGCCAGTCATCATAAGGGGCCAATCCTACGTAACCATAGTGAATCACTGTTTGCTGTGGCCATAATTGGCCAGAAAATGGAAAATCTAGTGTAGGAAACAAATTGCCATTGTATCAGAAAATGCCCCCACCCCCTCCCCTGCCAGTATACTTCAGTTTCTTAGTTGCCCAGGTAACAGTTCCTGTTCCAGATCCTGTTGCTTCTGTCTCCTAGAAGTGGCTGGTCATAGTGATGACCGCCAGGTGACAAGCCATTCTGCCTGTGTACTTCCTGCCTGCCTGCCTGCCTGTACTTCATGTAAGCCCTGGGCCACCAGACAGCAGGGCCTGATATTCTGGGAATGACCCTGATCAGTGCCCATCA
Organism: Ctenomys sociabilis; assembly: GCA_004027165.1. Classification (NCBI taxonomy): domain Eukaryota; kingdom Metazoa; phylum Chordata; class Mammalia; order Rodentia; family Ctenomyidae; genus Ctenomys; species Ctenomys sociabilis. The sequence continues at coordinate 69,988 of PVKA01007099.1, forward strand.
ACTTAAAACTAAATCTGCCTCCACATCCTGGTATAGTTTCAATGTTTCTGTTTGCTGTTAAATCATGAATGTGAAGAGATAGAAAAGACATTCCAGTCTTGAAAAATATGGAAACAAAAGGGCATAAGGACATGTCCCCTGCAAATAATGATGATTTATTGTCTTCTTTTCCTATCATTATACCTTTTGTTTCTTTCTCTTGTCTAGGAGCTGTGTCCAACATTTCCAAAACTAGAGACAAGCAGACTAGAAAAATAAGCCTTAGTGGAATGTAGTATTTCCAGAAAGAGCCAGCCTTAGATAAATTGGAGCTATAAAATAAAATCAGGTAATACAAGGTCTCAAAAATCAGGCACAGGAGGAGCTTGATATGTAGGCAAGCAGCATGATAGGTTTTTGATCAGAGAAATATCATAAGAATAGTAGGTTAGCTACTCATTTCTTAATGATGACTAGAAAAATAGTATCTCTCTGCTTAACCATAAGAATAGAAGAAAATACCTATTCGTGCTACTAAAAATATTACTTACCTAAGAGTATTAAGTAATCCTTATCTAAAAGATTGGTCATTGGCCATTTTGAGTCTTTTTGTCATTGAGGATGTTGCTTTAAAATATAATTACATTAATATAGAAATTTTGAAAATACAGATAAGCAAATAAAAAAATGAAAATGCCTCAAAATTTCATACATAATATAGACATTAAGATCTTTGCAGGGCTGGCCAAATAGCTCAATGTATTAAAGTCCCTGAAAGCAGGCCCAGGGCTCAAGGGTTTGATCCCCAGGTCTACCATGCTGGCCCTGTCCCTGGGACACGCTGAGATGGAGATTGAAAGTTTCTAAGCATTTTATAATTCATTGATCAAAGCTAATAAAGTTTTCTCTAATAAATACTTTTTCAATGAAAATGCATTAATTGTATAACTGTATACTTCTAATTGGAATTATATTTTATAAATAGAGTTCAAAACAATGCCCTGACTCCAAATATCCTGCATGCATGGAAATCATTGAAGAAGGCCTCATTTCCTGGGACAGGATGATCTGTCCATTACCCAACAAGGCCAGGAGTGTCACTGGTGTCACTTTACAGGGGCAGAAAGCCCAAAATGCATGCATCTACTTGACGTTGGATGTGTAAGTATTAAGGTGCTTTCCAACCCTGAAATTGGAAAAAAAAACTGAGAATATTTTCCTTTCAGATTCAAGCACATAGTTCCTCTGTAGGTCACAGGGTCTTTGTCCACAAGATAGAGGTCTTTATGTGAAGGCCAGAGCTGCCACCTGACACAGGGTCACACTCTCCAGATCCCCCTTGGTGTCCCTCCCAACCAGACATACTTGAGGCCCCCGCTCCCCTGGCTTCCACAGCCTCAAGGAGTGCATCTATTCTTCTTCAGTAGTGAGGAAGAAACGGTGTAAACAAACAATATCATCAAGAGTGGCTCACATGTGCACACAGAGCACGCACCCAACAGCTGGAAAACAACGAAAGTAGGTGAAAGGGGAAGTTGTTTTGCTGCGCCATCGTGTCAGAGGTTGGCTCACAAATCCACAGGGAGGACCAGAGCTCCATAAATGTTAGCACTAGTCAGGAAAATCTCTTCACAGAACTTGCATCTAGCAGCTCAGCCACCACACTCCCAGTCAGTTTATTCTGAAATGCCTTTAGGTAAGGAAAATCAGATTTTGTTGTTATTGTTGTTATTGTTGTTTACAAGGAAATAAATTGAATTTTAATTTTTTTTAATGCTGAGAAACAAACAAAAATGCTGAAACTCAGTCCAAAAGAGACGCTGTCCTAAAGAATAATATCTTCAGCTGTTGCAGCACAGTACGAGGATCTCATTGTTTGGTTTCTCTGATCCCTGGGAAGGGTCTTCATGTTTTGTGCATTCCTAAGACCAAAGAAAACCAATTCCATTTCCCCTCTCTTCCTGGTGCTGAACAAGAACAAGGAGAACCCAAAAGGAATGTATTTTATTTGGAGTACTTTGACACTTGGGATAAAATATCTTTGAGTTGTGGTCACTACTTGAAATGTCCTACCTAGCCTCCAAGCAAAATAACATAAAGGCCAATGAATACTAAATCTAATTAGGTCTGAGTCAGAAGGCACAGAGCTGGTTCTGTGGCTGAATGCCATACTACCGAATCCCATAGAACCAACCCATTGCTCAAGTTTACACACAGTACACAAATTCAACAAACTGTCTAATAGTGTTGGTGTGATACCCAAAGTCTAGTGTTCCCTTGGTCCTATGTCTCCATCCTTAGACACCCTTGAACCAAAGTTGATTGATTGTGCAATCATCATTTCCTAATGTCTCCATTAGAGAAAAACTATCACAGTGGGTTACTTATAATGCCTAAGTCAAAAATGGAATCTTCCCCCAAAGCCTCAAGAACCAGTCATATGATTTTTCTTGTGCCTACTGGTCAGTAAACATTTACCCCTTTAGCAGAATTTTGTCACCTAATATAAAGGTGGTAATGAATAGACTGTGCGGCCCCTACTGCCCTAACACCAGAAGTAGGGTTCCCAGGACTTTCCTTTGTTTATTCTGTTTTTCTTTGTTTGCAACAGGGTAATTCAGGCTGATCTTTAACACATTGTGTAGCTCAGGCTGGTCTTGAGCTCATGGGAATCCCCCTGCTTCAACCTCCTGAATTCTAGAATTTCAGGAATGCACCATCACATTCACCTTGGACTTTCCTACTTTTATCACTGCAAGTCTTATGTCTCAAGAAATCCTGCTGCACCAGCCAAACCAGGAATCCATACCTCCTCCATGTCTAACTAAAGAATAGAACCATTCCCGAATACCATACTAGCAGAATTCAGTGCACAACAGCTCATTTTCCATCTACAGTCCTAAATTTCCTACAAGGATCAAAGGAAAATAAGAAAGCTAAATATTTGCTACTTAAAATGTCTACAGATCAACAGCGTGCCCAGCACCCAGAAACTTGTTATTAGAAGTACAGAATTTCAGGCCCCACCTCAGACCTAATGAATTAAAATCTGCAGTTTAATAGGGCCTCAAAATAGTGCTTGAATAAGGGCTTCACTGAAGTCTTAGGTGCACTGACTTAGAGGAAGATCTCAGAGCAATTGACAGCTGGGTGGTGAGGTTGGAGGAGTGTGTAGGTGGAGAAGGGTGGGAGGGAACAGAGAGAACTGGAAAACAACGGCACAAAGAAAAAGGAGGAGAGTGTATTCTTTAAGGATGAGTCATTTGTTGTCTCTAGGAGTGAGAGATAAGAAATAACCTCAGAAGGTAGGTAGAGAGAAGACTGTGGATGCCTTTGAACATCTGACTAGAGTATAACTCTGTGTATTCCCAGCTTTCTGTGCTCTAGTTTCAGTCAGCTACTAAATTGTATTTCCTGAAAACCAGAGCCCATCCTTTCACTTGGCATGGACCAGTAGCTGCTGGACTCCCAAAGTACCAGCAGAGAGGGAGCAAAACACCTGGGAAGGCCTCCCCAAAAGATGCATCCAGGTTTAAACTTGTGTCTCTGAGGGTCTTTTGTAAGTCAGAGCCCCAGTCTTTACAAACTACCTGTGACCAAAGGCAGAAGAGACAGTTGACACTTAAAGAGATGTATGTCAAAGAGCTCCATTTCCAGGGCCTGCCAAGTAGCTCAGTGCAAACAGGCCCAGGGGCTGGGGACCGAAGGAGGCACTTTCCTGAATTAAAACACTCCTACTGCACTGCAGGAGGTGCAGTCATGGCTTGCCAAGCAAGGGGATAGGATATGGAGCCAGCTTCCAAGTTTAATCCATGTTAAATCCATATTTTTCTGTAATCTCTTCCCACATTGTGCCAGGCTTGGCTCACATGACCAATAAAACATGGAAGAAGCAATATGCAACTTGTGAGATAAGATTACGGCTTCAAAGCCGGGCGTGGTGGCGCAGGCCTGTAATCCCAGCACTAGGGAGGCTGAGGCAGGAGGATTGTTGTGAGTTTGAGACCAGCCTGAGCTACAAAGTGAGCTTAAGGCCAGCCTGAACTGCACAGTGAGACCCTGTCTCAAAAAGACAAAAAAAAAAAGATTATGGCTTCAATCCTGGGCCCTCTTTCTCATATTTTTCATGTCAAGAAGAGCCAATTGCCATGCTGTAAGCTGCTCTGTGAAGAAGACCACATGGCCAGGAATTAAGACTCCAGCCCAAAATCAATGAGGAATTAAGCCCTCCCAATACCCAAGTAAATAAACATAGAAATAAATTCTCCATCATCTTGAAATGATGACAACACTGGCCAACATTTTGACAGCAGCCTTGTGAGACATCCTAAATCAGAGCTGCCTGGCCAATCCTCTCCCAGATGCATGATTCATGAAAATATGTATGCTAATACATACTTGTCCTAAGCTGCTCAGTTTGGAGGTAATTAGTTATGCAACAATAAATAATCAACTCATTGGGGTTGGTGACACATATGCATCATAGGGAAGAGACTAAAGACACTGGTCCTAATATGCTCAATCTCCTTCCAGATTTACAACCAGAAAATCCAGAGTCCACCTGAGGACAACAATCTTGATTAAAACTTAACTAGCACACACTTTTGCTCAACCTTGAAGCTCTAACTAGGTGATCAATGATCCAATCTAGTAGTGTTACTATTCAGAATCCAGGAAAGTGACACCATTGACAACTTAAGAGAATCTTCCAGAGCAACCAGTCAAGTCTTAGAATATGTGCAAGATAGTGGAGTACTGACACCTGTAAATAAGAGTCCAAAACTCTTACCTTGAAACTGGAAATAGAGCACAGTGACTAAGTGTCTTAGTGACTTTCCTTGTCACAAGGACAAAATACCCAACACCACAATTAAAAGAAATCTATCATCATCATCATCATCATCATCATCATCATCATCATCATCATTGTGTTTAGGGTTTCACTGCCAGGTCAGACTTGTAGTGATTCTCCTATTTTCAGCCTCGCGAGAGCTTGGATTACAGGTGCACGCCACCATGCTCAATCTCAATTGCCATCTCAGCATGCCCCGGCGGTGGAGCCAGCACAGCAGGCCGAAGGGATAGAGCCTCTGCTTGCAGGTGCTTTAATCTACTGAGCTATTTGGCTGGCCCAAAGAAAGAATTATTTTGATTTATGTTTAAGTCCTTGAATAATCAGTAACATGATGGAAAGGCCTGGACAAAGGAAAACAGCCCACATCATGAAAGTCAGGAAAGAGAGAGAGAAGGGAGCCTGACAAGGAAATGCACCCTTCCAGGTCATGTCCCCAGAGACCTGACTCTCAACTAGGCCCTGCTTCCCACATCACATTTAGCTTCAGAACCGCCATGGTCCAACCACCCTTCAAAAACCCCACCAATGAGTTCATGAGACTTTGGGAGGACACCTAGTTGTAAACTTTAGTATCAAGGGATCTATATGTTCTGTGAGCTAAACCAAGCCAAGAGTAGACACCAAATTGATGGCATATTTTAAATGTTTACATTGAACCAATTCGAGACTTAAACACTAAAAGAAATGTGATGCAATTATTATATTGACAACATATTTCAAGATTTGTTATTAAAACAATGTTTAATGTACTGTTGTCAAAAGAGCCATTAATAGGACAAATGTTTACAGTAGCACAATGCACATCATTTTATTAAGGCTTATTTCTGTGTACATAACCACCTTTGGAAATAACGCCATAAATCTAAAGTTGAAGTCTTCTATGAAGGGAACTCCCCTCTGCAGCCAATAATCCTGAAGAAGGAAAATGATTGAAGAAGGCTGGTAACCTCTGGCCTACATGATATTGAGTGAGGGAAGATTTCCTATAGGAGAAGGCTAGAGTCAGATTCATAGCAAAAGAAATGCAGAAGCTCCACAGAAGCCCAGGTATTGGCACAAATCTATTTACTGAGGCAGGTGAGAGGGTCACTTAACCTGAAGTGCTTACACTAGCAAAAGATGTTAGCTCAGAATCAGGGGTGCAGCTGAGTCCAGTAGATAGCTCAGAGCACCCCAGATACCCTCTGGGACAGACAGCCAGACAGAGGCCAGGGATTTCACCATTTGCGAAGAAAGAACATAGATAGAGATTATTTTATTTCAAATCTTCTAGAACTTTTGATATAGTATTGTCCCCCTGTAGGGAAGAGAGGTTTACAACTTAAGACATATTTTGGGACACTGAGTTCAGAGATATTTATGAGGTCCTAAGCAGCACTAAACTCCTCTCTCTGGGGCTGCTGGCTTGGCCAACCTGATACTGCACTCATTTTCCAGGCTCCAGGTCCTTCTGACTTGCCCCACTCCTGGGCCTCTCTCTTCATTCTACCACCTCCCTATCATCACCACAGGAGGAGGGGAGAAACAGCCACATTTCAGCTACCCTTTTGGACAGAGAGGGCTATTCTGTCCCCCATATTCTACTGATCCTATGTACACACCCTTGTCTCCAGGCCAGAAAGAGAAAGAGTTTCACAGTGCCAAAATCAAAGTTGGGGTCATGGCATACAGACCACTAGCACTGAATTCTTTAACCCATAAGAGACCTTGGCATAATCTTCTTCGCCTGTTCTTTCTCTCCCCTTTGTTCACTAGAGAAGAAACTTTGAAATAACAACATTAATAATATGACAAAAACTAGTTATTCAAAAGTTAAGGATAGACTGAACTTACACTCCAGCAGCTTCACTTCTGAGGATATACCCAAGAGAACTGAAAAGCAGACTCAGATATGTATAAACCTGCATTATAGCAGCAGTATTCAAAAAGAGACAAAAGAGAGGCATCAAGTGCCCATCAACACTGTATCAACACTGATACAAGGGGCCGGGGAGATGGCTCAGTGGGATAAGTGCTTCACTGGCAAGCACAAGGGCCTGAGTTCAATTCCCAGTTCCACAAAAAAAAAGAGAAAAAAAAAAAAAAAAAAAAAAAAAAAAAAAAAAAAAAAAAAAAAAAAAAAAAAAAAAAAAAAAAAAAAAAAAAAAACACTGATATAATGGTGATCAGAATGGGATATAATCATAAAAAATACTGAAAAGCAAGGAGACTCTGACACACGTCACAACAAACCTGAAAGACAACGTGCTGAATGTGGGCCGGTAATGGTACTCACTTTTGGAGAGCTTGCGTGCCATGCACAAGGCCCAGGGTTCAGGCCCAGGGTAATGGTACTCACTTTTGGAGAACTTGCGTGCCATGCACAAGGCCCTGGGGAAAAAGCCAAGTTCAGCTACTCAAGAGGTTGAGATGACCACAAGCTAAAGGACAGCCTGAGCAACAGGGCAAGACCTGTCTTCAAGGAAGGAAGGAAGGAAGGAGGGAGGGAGGGAATGAGGGAGGGAGGGAAGGAGGGAGGGAAGAGGGAAGGAGGGAGGGAGGGAGGGAGAGATAGATAGAGGAAGAAAGATTATGGTATGAAATAAACTAGTCACAAGAGAATATGTTTTGCACGGCTCTAGTTGTGTGAGGTTCCTAAAATAAATAAGCTCATAGAAACAGAATGATTGGTAGGTTCCAGGGTGGTTTGGGGTAAAGGGAATAAGGAGTGTCAGTTTGAAAAGATGGAAAATTCTATAAGTGGATTTTGGTGATGGCAGGACAACAACATGAATGTACCTAAGGGCAAGGCAAGGCACCCCCAACAGTCTAAATAATGTTATTCATCCTAGTTGACCTGAAGCAGAGCATGCTACAAACTAAATATGAGCCATAAAGGATGTGGTGACAGAACCTAAGAAAAATATTATTGTTTGAACAGTGTCCTTATCTTGTATTAAAGGATAAAATTACACTAATTTAATAGGAAAATGCCTGAAGCTATTGTAACTTTTATGGCTTTGTGTTATACAATATATACCTGCATCCATAATAAATAATGAAGCAAGCTAACATTAGTGAGTATTTCCACTGTATTAGGCAGCATGGTAAGGTGTTACATGCACGGGTTTATGCAATCCTTGTAGCAACACTAAGACCACCTCAATGGGCATCAGTGTCCCACCTCATCCAGTATAGCTCTTGGGATGCAGAGGGGCAGAAGAGAAAGAGAAAGGAAGGCCTCTTCCTTCCTTTTCAGAAGGCCTGTCCGTCACTAATGCTCCAAACCTTTCAGGACTCCTGGTTTTTCCCTGGGATTTGGTCCAAATGGGATGGATCAGGAGAAGAGAAGAGAAAATAAAAACTAGTAATAACTTCTGGGAAAACTATGCTAGAACACCCTCTAGAGAGTTTCTCAGAGCCATCAATATAAATGTTGACATTTGTAAACACATTATTCTTTGCTATGTAATATATTATCAAATGCAGAGTGGCACTCAGTCACACACAGTCTGTGTACATCAGTCAAGAGGACATCAGAGAAGTGATGATTGATACATAATAAAAGATTAATTTTTGTGATTTGACCTTATGATACACTGGAATCGTGTAAAGCCACAACACTGCCTATCTCAAGCTTGGATTACCAATTTTGAGAACTTCATTCAAAAAAATAAAATTTCTTATTCTATGTACAAAAGCCCAGGAGACCTCCCTAGGAAGATTTTCTTTAATCCTTTCCTCTTGAGAAAAGGAAAGGATTAAAGAAAGGATCCCCTTTGTAAGAGATCCCATATCACTTGCATTCTAGTTACTTCTGCCCTCTCCTTGGATTCCAGAAGCTTTTTTAGGCCAAAAGCTATGCTTCATTCCTACACTTCCAATTCCTAACATGGTACCTGTCATATTTTAAGCAGACTCACGTGAAGGTGCCACTATGTTATCAATTTAGATCCACAAAAAAGAAAAAACAAGTAGCTTCATAAATTTCAGAGTTATAGGAAGCTTTGGGCAAATATTGACAAATAAATGAACTTGAGACAGTCAAATACCCATGCATTTCATGTAAGCATCAAAGAAAGCCTTTGATGTTTCCTGCGGCCTCGGGCCCCATCACATGCTTCAGTTCCCCGGGTACATTTCTCCCTGCTCTGTGCCATTTTCCCAGTCTGGAGGCTGCTGGTCTTCCCACACACAAGATGAGCAAGCCAGTGGGTCAAATGCATGACTTCTGCGCTGCTTTCATTTTTCTCAGAGGTTGGCGGTATCTCTGCACAGTTGGCAAGTGGCAGACTCTGAGGTGGAGGAGATGAATTTCTGAGATGGCGAGGGCCCAGGCTGGCTCAGAAGCAGCTGCCAAACTCTGCTTGACTTTCAGTCTGAGCATCGCAGGGTAGCAAGCACCTCAGAGGTCACAGATCACAAGCATGTATCACTTGGAACTAAAAACTAGCCAAATGCTATTTTCTGAAAGCTAAGTTATATACCAGTAAAAGGGGGTTTAAAACAAAAAGGAGGCAGCTGTTCAGGGATTGATTGGAGTTAAGCAGTTGCACCCACTAAATGCAACCCTTGGCTTTGCTTTTCCTGGCTTGCCATAAGAGAACTAAAACTGTGTGTGAGGTTTTTCAGGTTTCTTGGACTCTTTTTTTTTTTCCATTTATTTTTATTTTATTAAAATACAAATGTCAATCAGACAGTTTCAAGACACCTTAACCATACAGAGTCGATGAGTTAATACATTGCAAACTGTTTTCATAACGTTTTGGTATTGTACAAGGTGCATACATGAAATTATATTTACAGGTTTTTTTATAGCTGAATTATATCAAAGATTCAATA